>JAVDBV010011272.1:0-40148 GCA_032619315.1 Piper longum
AGAAAAGAAATAGCAAAGCCTTACAATAAACCATGGACATAATTCAATAAAGGTGCCATCAGTATCCTACAAACATACAAATTTTAAATTAAATAAATAAAAGTACAAAGTAAAAACCTGAGCAACTTTGAATAGCTCATCCAATTCTTCGAGGTAAAGATGTGCATTATGTAAGAGGTCATACCTACAATAGCACATCAATCATTACCATTAGTAAAAATAACTCATGAACAACTAATATGAGAATTTTATAAATACTTCGGCAAACAAATACAAATGCAAATAAAAAAAGACTTTAGAAAGAATCAAATGCACAGAAACTGATTTTATAAGACACCTATAGAGATACTCGATAGACTCTATTGACTACTTATTAGTTGACACTGGATTAGTTTACAACTAAGCTGCTCAAACAGTCCATGAAATCTGGGATTTCGTGGAACAATATGATCCTTATATGAGTTGTCTCCTATGTATAAATATATGGTGTGGATGAAGGTGTAATGTGAAAAGTGAACATTGCACTTCCTATCTTATATGTCTATCATTGTCTTAATACAGTATATACCTACTTCTCCTATCTCAATCATGATTTCTAACATCGTATCAGAGCTTGAGATCCTTGAGGTTTTGAGAATTGTGCCCATTTTTTTCAAAGCCTTGTCATCTTCTAAGTCCTATTATGTGTTTGTGTCATGGTCAACGACAAGTCTCCTATGGCTTCCACTACTCCAGTAGACAACACTCCTAGTCTTGTTGATTTGATCAGTGGGTCATCTATTACCACCACTAAGTTGTGTGGTAATAGCATTTTCCTGCAATGGTCTGCTGCTATTAGTACATTCCTTATCTCAAAAGACAAGTTGCATTATATTGAAAATGTGTCGCCAAAGGAGGTTGATTCAAAGTGGATAAGAGAAGATGCACAAGTTCGTAGATGGCTTTGGAACAGCCTGGAGCCGCATATAAGTGCTGATGTGGTGGTTCCGAAAATAGCATATGCTATCTTTGCATCTGTCAGCGATTTTTACACCTCTGATAAGAATGTAAATTGCATTTATGAGTTGTGTGAGGAAGTTTTTTGCATGAAGCAAAAAAGAAGATCATTGAAGGACTACCACAACTATGTCAAAGGTTGATGGGAAGAGATGAATCTCTACCAGCCCTACCCTCAAGATGTGGAGACTTGACAACAACGGTGAGAACAACTAAAAGTTGTCTCCTTTTTAGCTGGCTTGGATGCTGCTTATTCCTCCTCCAAAAACTAGTTTTTATCTGGAGAAGATCTCCCCTCCCTGAATGTTACCTTCTCTCGTTATCCAGTATTCCTGTGGAGAATGAATCATCAGATGCCCTGGACAATACTGCCTTAGTCACTTCTATGCATCCTCCCTCAAACTCTCAGCGAGGGAGAGGTAGAGGTCGCATGAGTCGAGGCACAGAAGGGAGGACATCAAGTCATGATGAGAGGTTTTGTGAGTTTTGTTGCACCCCTGGTCATGTGGAGGAGAAATGTTGGCATAAGCACGACAAACCTGATTGGGTGAAGTCGTCATCCTCCTCCACTTCTGCCCGTGCAAAACTGCCTGGGACAGATTCCAATGAGAGCACCTTAGCCCCTCCACCTTCCAACCATAGCATCACTTTATCCCATGAGGATTTTCAACACCTGCTGAAGTTGGCTCATGTTGATACCTCTCCACCAACAGCTGCTAAGGTTTGTCTCTTCTCCAAGGAATCTGGCAATGATTAGTCATGGCAGATTGACTCTGGCGCTTCGGACCATATGACTGGTAACCCTAATCTGTTCTCCACCTTTATTGTTTTTCGTCCACCAAGGAAGATACTGTTAGCTGATGGGAGTTCTGCTACCTTGGGCCAAGGCCGAATCTACCTCACTCAAGACATGTGTCATGATGATGTTTTGTAGGTACCTGCTTTCCTTACCAGTCTTTTATCGGTACATGCTTTTTGTCACTCAAGCTATGCAACTCACTTGGTTGTTGTGCCTTCTTTACCAAATCCATGTGTGTTTTCCAGGATGTGGTTCGTCACAAGAGCCAGGTCATGGTAGTGGTAGGAATGGTCTTTATTTCCTGCAAATAAAGAGGCCTTATGGCAGCAATGCAGTGGTTCATACTTCTTTGTCATCTGCCATTCAATGGCATAGTCGATTAGGACATCCTAGTTTATCAAAGCTAAAGCTTTTAGTTCCATCTCTTCAATCCATTTCATCCCTTGTGAGCCTCGTCAGTTATCTAATCATCATATATCTAGTTTTTCCCAAAGTCCACATTTGAGATCATCCAAACCTTTTGATGTAATTCATTCTCTTTGCCTCTATCAAATGCTTCTCAGTTCAAGTATTATGTACTGTTCATTGATGATTTTAGTAGAATGACATGGTTGTTTTTACAACACAATCGAACAGAAGTCTTAGACACTTTCAAGCAGTTTTTAAATGAAGTCAAAACTCAACATTCTACTACAAAAAAATATTCAGGTCTGACAATGCTCAGTAACTTGACTTGGTCTGGTTCAGGCCTGTTGAGTTGGCAGTTTTCGTCTGTTTTTCGACAGTTTTCAGTTCCGAAGTCCTAGCTCGCCGTAGATGTGCCAATACACTTGAAACTTGGACCCCAGGTCTCTTAAGACTCTTCTCAGATTTACCATTTTACTCAATCATGGATTTGAAATAAGGAACCCAGAATATTGGAGAAGCAAACCTCTTCAAGAACTGCTTTTACTTGCCGAAGTTTTTCTGCGTGCTCAAAGTCTTCAGTTTCACTATCACTCTCTCGATCAGACCTAGAAAGAGATAAGATTTGAAAACATTTTAAAATTTCTACTACTTGAACCAAACCTTTCAAGAGAAAGTGGAAGTCACATAACTAAGATTTCGTTCTACAAGTTGAAAGAATCCAAATATTGAATTGTTAGCCGAAATGACCAAAAGATCATATAACTAAGATTACGTTCAACAAGTCTTCAGGTCCACCTTATCGCGTTTTGAATTGTTAGCAGAAATGAACAAAAGTGTAATATAATAAAGGAAATAAAAAAATGAAGAGAACCAAAAGAAAGATGAAACAGAATTTACTTGAAAACCGCTAAAAGACTAGGAAAACCACGGGCAACAATTGAAGCAAAAACTTACTAAAATGAAGGATTGCAAATGGATAAGTATTTATTAGATACTCCGATCACATTGTTCTTATCAAATATTCTTATCACACCTTAACATACAATCAATCTTTCACAAAATGAATATCTCACTATTTAGAATACACCTCAAAATATTTTCTTAAGAACTAATTGAATTGAATGATTAAATTCATAAGAGCTGAAGAAGCTATTTATAGAGTTTGCAAATGGAGTTAAGTGGCCAAAAAGTGTAAAAGTTTTCAAACGAGGTTTTTCAATATCATGTCAACATTTGAGAAAAGCAAACATTCCATGTCAGCAACAGTAATATGTTGTACAATCCATGACTTAATTCATGACTATTATGCTGTAGAGTACACCGTCTACTTTACTCCTTATCCAAAATAGTTGTCATGACTCATGAATAAAAAAATGTATTGAAAGTTAAAACCACTTCAACTATAAATGAAACTCCAAATGGAAAGTAGAAGTCACAACAGAGAACACAATTTCAAGCAACAAAATGAAGTTTGGAGTATAACATAGACCTCGATGATTTTGATACAATTTATCAGTATCACATACAGTAAAAAGAACATGCAATAACATTATGCGGCCTACGTCGTACACACAGTATCTTAGCACTCTAGGCAAGACATACCTTTTTCGTGGTACTAACATACGGATAGCATCCAGAAGATCTTGCAGCTGAACAGCACTTTTTAGTTTAGTCTGTAAAAGAAGAATTTTGTTTTTTTAAAAAAAACCTGAAAAATCAAACTTCTACAATCAATATTGTTGTAAGCATCTGATGAAGGTTCCAGTACTTCAGCTCGAGGTTTGCCAGTGGTGTATTTTAGCATTAAATTCAGCAATTTTTCCTCGGTAACTTTGAGTTTTACTTTCTGTTTGGGAGTGCGGTCTCCACTGTACCACAGAATGAAATATACAAGTAATATTCTCATGATATTGTCAAAAAACCATTTAGATAAAGAAACTCCTTGAAAACATTACTGTCTAATAACAGCTATAACGCAACGCAATTCTTCCGACTCTCCAAAAGCACCAAATATGCCACTCCCTTGACGTGTCAGTCCTTCGCAGAGTTGAATTGGTTCATTAACCTTCCACGGGAGAACTGGTGGAATAGTTGATGAAAGATGTGGGGCTTTTGCATCCAAAAACATCTTCCTCAAAACACAAGCAGCAGCATCATAATACCTGATCACAATGTAAACTCAAAGATATACAATAATTAAATAAGTAGGGCTATAAAATGTTCAAAGAAGGGCTAGTCATACCAAAGTGCATGTATTCATGAGTGGCCCATTCTACCATGACCAAAACTCCTTAAAAAAAATGCAACTACCAGATGAAAATATTACTTGTAAGAATTCTTCACAAAACTCCACCCATTTACATCGCAAACGTATGACCTTCCTTCACAACGCAGTAGATCAAATCCGCACACCTGAATAACAAAAATATTTTAACATAATTTTTTTTATAAAGTAAACTATTCATTAAAACCTAAGAGGGCAAAATAAAAGCAGCCTTAGCCACAACTAAAGAAAGGCAGGAATGAAAAAATACATCCAAAAAACTGTAAAAAAGTTAGTCATCCAAAACTTGTTGCTTGTAATTGAGGACATCAAAGGCTAATTGAACCTTGGAGATAATTGAAGAAGAGCCTATTTTGGAATTCAAATATCATGGAAGATTCGCTTGTTGGTCTTAAATGAAATATAGGCTGGACAATAATGAATAGAGGTTTCACAAGAACGCTAAAATATGGATTTTGAGTACAAAAAGTGAGCAAACATTAAAGCGCGCCAATGCTAAATGTCGCATTAGTAGAGGAATTGGCTCCATCATGCAAATTGTACGAGCACTCAAAGAAGAGATTATCTTGTGTTTCATTTGATTTCATGCACAAAGAATACTGGTTGGCAAGGTGGAAACCTCTCTCCTATATTTCTAATGTTAAGATCTTATTGGACATGGCATGTAAATTGAGATCTTAAGCCATCAAATCCTCCACCCTCCTCATCGCCTTCATGTCCATCCTTATCTCCTATTCCTTCCACTTCCAACCCATCTTCCTCTAAGCCACTCCAAGTCTATCATCGTCTCCATGTTCCCATTCCTCTAACATCTCAATCAATTCCTCTTTCCTCTTCCGCTTCTCGGCTTGCCATCGATTCCGCTTCTAAGCCCTTACTTGTTTACCATCATTGTCACCTTCCCCTCCCTAACCGAAGCAAATCCCCCCTCCACTCTCCACTCCACTTCTTTCTCCTCTCGGCCTTCCCTCTCCCTCTCTCCCATCCCCTAGTCCCTCCTCTGTGCCTCATTCTCCACCATGTCCAATCTCCTCTTCTTCTCCTATATCTAGCCTAATCCCTCATTCCTCTATGTCACCTTCCTCCACCTCTTACGCGTCTTTATCATCTTCCTCATGAGCTTGTCGTTCATTCAACTTCCCCCCTTGCTGAACCAAAAACCTACCAATAAGCATCCAAACATCCATCTTGGCGCCATGCTATGGATGTTGAATTCGATGCCCTCATTAAAAACCTTAGTTCCTTCCTCTCCCTCATTAAACATCATTAGCAGCAAGTGGGTGTTCAAGGTTAAAACCAAAGCTAATGGCTTGGTGGAAAGGTACAAAGTCAGACTTGTTGCTCAAGGGTTCACTTAGGTGGAAGGACTATAAAATGGAGACTTTTAGTCCTGTGGTTTGCCAAACCACAGTTCGCCTTGTGCTCTCTATTGCTCTCTCTCTTCATTGGCATATTCTCCAACTTGATGTTCAGAATGCATTCTTACGTAGTGCCCTACAAGAGGATGTATACATGGCTCAGTCACCTGAGTATGTTGATTCTAAATTTCCTCATCGTGTATGCAAGCTTCACAAATCTCTATATGGTCTTAACCAGGCTCCTTGAGCCTGGTATCATCGCCTCATGGGATGCCTTATTGATTTGGATTTTGCATGTTCTATGACTGATTCTTCTCTATTTGTCTACTCCAAGGCCTCAACTATTATTTACCCCTGGTATGTGGACGATATACTGATAACAAGCACAAATTCTACTCTTTCAGATTGGGTAATCTCTAAGCTACAAGGCCCTCTCGTCATAAAGAATCTTGGGCAAATCCATTTTTTCCTTGGTGTAAATTTTAGATGGTCTAACCAATTGTCCCAAAAGCTTGATCTATTAGAAAATGGAACCACTAAATATTTACTTCAACACTTTTTAAAGCTTAGCACATGGACAGACATAAGCAAATAGTCTATTAGTCATAACATGAGGCAAATTAATATTTTTTCGACATATATCGCCAACGGGATTCGAACCCCAGACATTTAGCTTTAATATCATGTAAATTTTAAATGGTCTGACTATTTGTCCTAAAAACTCGAGCTATTAGGAAAGGGAACTATTAAATATTTAATCCAACACTTGCCATTGAGATGCATCTTCGTAAAGGCTCTATTTACTTGTCTCAATCCAAGTATATTGTAAATCTACTCAACATGGCCAACATGCTAGATGCCAAGCCTATTGACTCTCCTATTGCCCTGAGAGTTTCTCTCTCTCCATGATGATGGTGATCTCTTGGCAGATGCTTGGGGGCTCTTCAATATGTGACCATCACTCGTCCTAGCATCTCTTTTACTGTCAATCGAGTGTGTCAATTCATTCAAAAACCCACCAATCTTCACTGGCAGGCTATCAAGCACATCCTGCGTTATCTCAAGGGCTCCATCTGTCAAAGTCTTGTATTATCTTCTTCATCTAGTTTTAACTTAGCAACCTATTATGATGCTAATTGGGTAGGAATGATGACAGGCGCTTTACAAGTGGAGTTTCTATTTATTTTGATCCAAATCTCATATCATGGCTCTTGAAGAAACAACCTATAGTTTCTAGATCTACTACTGAAGCTAAGTATCGATCTCTTGCTCTCGCAACCTCTAAACAGGGGCATGCAATTGATCGGTCCCAAACCAAACTGCCGAAATAGCATTCGGTGGGCTGATTTCGAGACCGAACAAGTTCGGTTTGGTCCAATTGGAACCGAATTTATAATAAGTATATTAAAATTAATTATAGTTTGATAATAAATCAAATTTAAACATGATTACATCATAATCATATTAAAAAATATTCTATACATAGATATTAAATTAAATATCTCAAATAAATTATATATAAATTAAAATAAACTAATGATAACCCACATAAAACATGACTATTAAGGTTTTTTTAAAAAAATTCGATTTTCGGTTGGTTTTGGTTCGGTTCGGTTCCAAACTGAATTTTCTTATCTTGAGTTCGGCTACTCAAAATAAAAATCAACCCAAACCAAATTTTTTTTAAAACCAAACCGAACCATTCGGTTTGGTCGATTAATTTGGTTAGAACTGAAGTATGCTCATCCCTACCTCTGAACTCACATGGATCAATTAGGTATTAATTCGGCTAGAACCGAAGTATGCTCACCCCTACCTCTGAACTCACATGGATCAATTAGGTTTTATTGGACCTTGGCATCGACAACTGTTCGACTCTTGTTCTTTGGTGTGACAATAAAAGTGCCATCTCTTTAGCCTCCAATCCTGTCTTTCATGCCAGGACCAAACACATTGAGATAGACTACCACTATGCGCGTGAATGTGTGCTTGACAAATGTCTCACTATTCAGTTTGTTCAATCTGAAGACCAGATTTGCTGATATTCTGACTAAAGCCCTTTGCTCTCCACGGTTTCTTTATTTGTGTTCCAAGCTTCAGCTCCAAGATCTCCCACTGAGCTTGAGGGGGGGGGGTGTTTGGGCTTATTAGCAATCAATTAGATAATTTGACTTGGTCTTACACAGTCTTAGTTTGTGTTTATCAATATGAGTCTTAGTTGCCTTATTCTTTACTTGTTTCTCTCAACTACTTGTATGATTATTCTTTGTGTACACACACTCTCTCTCTCTATATATATATATATCAATGCAAATACTGTCATAGCAAGTTTTATGCTTACATTTTCAAAAACAGTCACCGTACAAGAAACTAGATTTAAAAATTTGAAAATGTTACCGCTTGCCTAAATGCAATGCAAACATCTCTAGCCATTTGCTTCTCCATTGGAGTCAATAGGACAGGATACCTCACCTAGAAAACCAAAAAATGTCACTTTTTCTAATACGCTACTCACCTCAAATACAAGTGGAAATAGCAAATATAAAGTATAAACACAAAAAAAATATTTAATTGGAAAGGAATAAAAAATATATTTAGTTACGTCAAGTGTCAATGCTAGATAGCAAATACACACAAGAGTTACCACCAAAAAGGCTTTGGTAAAATACTGCAAAACCTGAACAAATCAAGACATAATTGTTCATAATAAAACCCCAATTTTGATAATTCGAACGATTTGACCCTTAACAACGGAGGATATAGATGGTTGATGTAAGAGTGAACACTAAAAGGAAGTGGGAAGAACTAGAGTTTACACCATAGTAGTAGTAGAGGTGGCAAGGTAATAAAACTTGGGAGTATAAAGGGATTTCAATATTATATAATATATATATATATATATATATAATATATATATATATATGGGTTTTGAAGACGATAGAGCCAGCTATATTGAACCCAAAGTCACTTTATGATTGCTGAATGGTCTAACCCCAACCCAATTAACCTGTAGAGTGCTGTATTATGGTCCAATCAGGCCTTATATTTTTGTCATATTGTCTTCATAATAAGCACTTGCTTGGACTGTACTCAATTAAAATTAATTGAACATCACAATGCCAAATTTGTTATAGTAATCCACTAATGCCAGTCTTTACCAAAAGCTTTACAATGTCCCTTTCATGAAAGGATTTTGATGTATCTTCTTCGCAGACCTCTGTTCTATGTTTTCACAAAAGTACCCACTTCATGAACCTCAATTTGTATATCGAGGTGGAGGAAACGGGCTTTTGCACTCATTGCTAGCCTGCAATCATTTTGTTATCTAACAAAAAAAAAAGGTTTTAACTATTGAATATTACTGTTCCAAGTTTCAAATCTAGCTGGTTGGTATGAGTGGTTATATGATGCTGCTATTTGTTACCCTTCCAAAAATGTTCACTGCTAGAATATGTCTTGTTATGCTATTGTTGCTTGGTATATATTTAAAACTTCTCGTCTAAGCGTTGGAAATGGGTATTAAAGAAGAATAATGGACAGATTATAGATATCATCTCAGGCTTAGCTTAAGCCGGACTGTTAAAGCATTCAAATTTGAATGTTGATATCATCTCATGCTTAGCTTAAGTGGGACTGTTAAAGCATTCAAATTTGAATGTTGTTGACAGTTTATTCCTGTCATTTAAATTTAAAATGTTGTTAGTCAAGGAGGTTGCATTGTTGCTGTAAATTACAGATTCTACCATGAGAACTGTAGTTATCATTTTATCTTGTAAAAGTCTATAAATATGAGAGCAATAATGATGAAAATTGGGTTGATGACACCAAGTGTTCCTCTTTAATTTGTCTATGCAAATCTACCTATTATATGCTATTATATCAAGTCTATTTAAATTATAATTAATAGAATTTCAACAAGACTCATTCACATGTTATTCTATTAGTTAATTTATTTAAAATATAATAGAGATTATAAAGTAAAGCAGTTAAAAGATATATAAGCATAGCCACTAAAGAGTATTTTATTTGTTTAGGCTCCATTGAAGTTAATTTTAAAACATTCTCACAAAGGCCATAAGTCATGATATCTGAAACAAATCCTGCCAGGGACCAAGGACCTGCTTGACATCATCAATCATAGGGAGAAAGATCAAAGGAAAACCACACCGTCCTCCCCCGCACACCCCTAAATGTCATCCTATAGTTTCAACAAACCTTCAAGTATTCCAAGTTTCTTCTCAAGGTTGATTCTCACATAGATGAATCTCACCGTCATCTCATTTATGTTCCAACCAAAAGATTTTATCCTATTAGACTACTTTATGAGGTCTAAGAGTCCTCTTTACATTAGTAAGAGTCTTGCAAAATACAAGGTAAGGCTGTTGAAATACCCTTCGTTGCATACCAGACATTTGGGAGCCTTTGTGCACTGGACTGCCTTTAGCAGCAATAAGAGGTTTGATGTTGTAGAAAACATTAAACACGAATACACAAGAGAAAAGTAGGGGAAAATGTGATGAATTTCTAAGTTGTTCACCATAGCTTTCATTCACTAATTTACAGAATTAAAACTGCTACAACTAATCCCACAATATAAGCGACTCATTTTTGGACTATCTACAACAGAAATAACTCAAGATAAGAAAGGAAACAGTCAAACACGTGACACATCAATACACAATAGATGCACATCTCACGATGTCATACAGACAAATTATTAAACAAACATTTCAACACTCCCCCTCAAGTTGTGAGTGGAAGTTCACTAGACAGATTCGATTGAAGCTCTGCATGCCAATCTCTACCCATGGCCTTAGTGAACCTGCAATCTTGTCCTAGTACTAGTTAATAGGAATTGGAATAATTCAACCATAGTGCAGCCTTCATATACAGGCATAGAGTGGTCTTACAACTCTCATCACTCCCCCTCAAGCTGTAGTTCAACTTGACTAAATGAAGCAAGTACTACTCAAAAGTGAAATAATCAGCTTTAAGGAAGGTCTTACAGCCAATATTGGCTGTAAGACCCAATGAGTAACTAGATATACATGAGTAATATTACTTATTTATTACTGAATTTTCAAAATTGCCACTTACAATATTTAATGGGGGATGATTTGGTTATGCCTCATTGGGTCTTCTAGCCATATTGGCAGCAAGACCTTACAGTAGATTACCACTCCTACTCAAAATACTTTGAAAGACTTTGAAAAGGACACGTTAAAACTCCTTCTTTGAAAAAGACAGGATAAAACCCTTTGGTAAAGGCAAGCTCTCAAGAGAAACATCAAAAGTCTAACAAGACACAAAACTTGGCAGGCACATCCGCTTTGGATGAACAATAGAGAGGTAATCAAAGAACCAAGGTCCACGTCCAAGGCTACAGCAAGAAGAACCAATAGGGTAAGCATGGAACACCCTTGTTTCAATAGCAGCAAGGCAACAAGTTCACCAATAAATAATATTGGAAGTAAAAGCTGCAATTTGCAAAAAACAACAATTGGCAGCACATTTAGCAGATTAAAAGAGGAGACAACAATCTCATTGAAGGCAACAATCTTCAACAAAATGGAGTAAAGACAACAATTCCTGAAAAATTAAGGCCAGAATTACGGAGAAAACCCAGCAGCAAGCCACTTTAGGTTCTGGTAAGCATACACAAGCATGCTGTCCATCTTTACTTCTCATGGAGTAGATCAAGATCTTGAAATAAGGAACTGCAATGGACAAGTAAAGAGGCAATAAAATCTTTCTCACAATCAAAATCAACAAACAGGGAGGAAGGGAGGTAAGGAAGGAAGGACATCGTCACAGACGCTCCTTCCCTCCCCCGTTCAAGCTTCTTTCCCTGAATCTTAGTATGGCAAACAGACCATTATACAAGTTGATAGGTCCCAACTATCGCTTGCTCTGATACTGATGAAGGTAAACTTCAATGATAGCTTCAGCAATAACAAATCTCTAATCTTGTATAGGGTCCTAACAAGTAATAGAAATCTGCAACAAACAAGGCGTAGGATAGGTTCTGATTTCATATCCTAAGCCTTGTTAATGATGTGTTCTATAATCAGGTTGTAGAAGAAGTTGCAGGAAAATAAGAGGGAAAGTCAAGCAGCAAGATGAAGGAAGAAGAAGATAGACGTGAGGGGTAAACTTAAGTCTTATTCCAATAATCAAAATCTGTCTAATAATCTGGTCGTAGCCTTACATACATACATATATATATATATATATATATATAAAATAACTCCATAACTTATATATAAACCCTCATAATTTAAAACTCAATTAACTTAGAACTCCCACTTTATTTAGGAAAACTAATAAGAAACAACTAAATAAACAAAACCAACTCAATGTCCGATAATAAAAGTTGACTCTTCTAAATAAACTAATCAGCCAAGTCTTATTTCTCTTGATTAGCCATGCCATGCTTCTCCTTGTTCTTCTTCTTTCTCTCATAAACATTACCATAGTTAAAATGTTCCTTCTCCTTATGATAGTCAATTTGATCAACATCTAATGAACTAGGAGAAGACGAAGATAAGCTATCATACTCATGGAGATGCTCTGCATCAGATACCATGTAGAAAATACAAAATAACGATGGTAGTAGGTAATCTGGATTATCCTACATACATTTTTTACAGCCATCTAGATTAAGAGTTGTAAATGGTCATCTAATTTACCAATTTAGTAAATGTTCTGAATTAAATGGAAAAAAAATGGTGAAGACCTTGTTCACCATTTAAGAAAAATGGTTAAAAACTCGATCAATTTAATTGAACTGAATTTAAATATATACGGTGATGGCAGAAAGCTCTACTTTAGCTAATTTACCAATTCAACAAAATATTATTAATTATCTTATATGTAATTACAAATCTCATTTCTACTCAAACATTAATCTTGAAAATTTTAGTTGTCAAAGTATCAATTTGATGAATTTAATTAATTTACAATATTTACTAACTAATTTCATTATTTCTAATAATATATTAACATAGTTTGGATTGTTGGAACATTTTATATTTTGTGAATGTAAAAGTATTTCAGATAACTTAATTTTTAACCAACTTAATTAATTTGGATTTATGAGATATAATTTTTAACCAATTTAAATATATTTTAACTGCTACAAAATGGTGAAAACTTGGCTATGGCAAAACCTTATAAATTTGGTTGATGGCTTGGTTATGGTAAAAAAATTTAATATAATAAATGGTTATGGTAATGCTATCGACTGAACCGTAACCGATTTATTTACAGCCCTATCTGGAGTCACAAAAGTTGTTATAGCTCAAATTTAAAATACAAAACTAACATATGCAACATATATGCAAGAACTAATTAGCTAATATATAAGAGCCAACTTATAACAAAAAATACATTAAAGAACAAATCAAAATACTAATCCTAACATTCCCCTTGAAGCTTTGGGTAGGAACATAGACAAAGCTTGGAATCCATGACAACTTGCAAAATAGGCAGTAACAAGCAAATATTAAATTCGAAATTTTTCAACATATCAAAGTACAGCCATCAATTTTCGAACAAGAAGAGGCAACGCAATGCAAAGAAAATCCAATGGCAGCTCACATAATGTGACATGCTTTATCGTAGTAGTCTTTTGTCAAAGCAATCTGGCAGTAGTAGTATCAAGTCACAAAAGACAACTTTCACCAAGAATAACCAATAGATTCAATTGGAAGGACATCTTGGGCTTGATGATAATAATAGTAGAGTAGCAGGAACTTGAACAATTTTCAGAATAAACATCCGTATACTAATGACAATAACATAACATGACATAAGTATTATGGTTTTCAGCAGCAGGCACTTTCGGAAGGACAACAAACAACAACATCAAATAACCAGTCACAACGACTAAGCAATAATCCAAATTTGCAAAAGTAATACAGCTAGAATTGAAATTCACAAAAGTGACATTTGTTAGCCAACAACTAGTATTGCCAACGGGTCAAAGTAAACCGGGTACCTGACCCGACCCGACCAAAAATAACGAGTGTAAGTCCAACCACATTGAGTCTGGATCAAGGGGATCAGTTTTTATTAGTACTTGTTTCACATCGGGTCCTAGTTTGGGTCTCAAAGGACCTGAATCTAAAAAATATTTAGTTTTTGTTTTAAATTTTAGATTATCTTTATATAATATTGTATTTTTAACATATTAAATTTTAATTATATATAAAAAAAATATCATAAAATATCTAAATTTTTGTATATATAAATGTGTAGGGATGCTAATTGAACAAGCCAGTTCATGAACATTTGGTGTTCAGCTTGATTTGAAATTCGACATTTAAATACTCGAACTTGAATTCAACGTGAACTCAAATTCCACGAGTCGAGTTTGAGCAAGGAAGTGTTCAACTCAACTCGACTCGAATTCAACTTATACCATGGCTCGAACTCGACTCGATGGTATAATATATAATATCAGATTTAATACATTAATTTTGGTATCAATTGTGTTAAATTTTTTGTTTTATTTGTAAGATCATAATAAAGACTACTTTAACCATGTCCTTAGCACAAAAGGCCTAATAGTTGAACGGTTGTTGTGGTTCATAACATAAAGGAGGTCATGGGTTTATATTTCCCTTAGGTAAATAATATTTTCTTTTTCTTCATCTCACCATGGATAGTCCCACATCATTTGATAAATCACACTCCACCCTTTCCTACTTTCTATAAATGATAATTCTACTCCACATATAATGGTCTACTCTACATATAATGACCCCAAATTAAGAAGTTGGCTTCGAGCTCCTAGTTTCGAGCTTGAGTCAAGCTTGTTTCGAGCTCCTAAGCACAAAAGGCCTAATTCAAGTGTACTCCTCGAGTTGAGCTCGAACAATATCAGAACTATCTGAGTCGTTCTCAAGCATTTATATTCAAAACTGGCTCAATCTTGAGTCGAGTTCGAGCGAACCTTGAGTTTTTCGAGCTCACTCGCTCATTTAACGCCCTTATAAATGTGTAATATATATATTATCGGTTTTGATTCAACACAGGTCCAAGTTTGCTATGTTTGGGTCTAAGTTAAGAAAAAAAATACTTATGTACATATTCGGCAAAATAGGGTCAGGTCCGGGTCCTATAAAACCTGGACCAAACTGACCCATTGGCAACACTACTAGCAATCCAACAAGACAACCTTTTTTTTTTTGGTTTGATAACAAAAATAACTGCAGTATTGAAATGAGAACAAAGCCCCCCATGAACTCCTCTTCAATTTGATTTATAGATTGAGATAATGAAATGGACATTCTTATGAAAGCATAGAAGGTCCTCCTTGAAGACATAAGAAATCCTTCTATGCAAAGGATAATATAAAACCTACGATAAAGACAAAAAGAAATTTCTCTTCAAATCCTTTGAAAATTAGAGCATGACAAGGATTTCAAAAGATATAAATAACAAGATAAAATACTTGTACATGGGCTGAAGCAGGCCATGAGAAATACTAGCACTAAAGTAGATTTAGCCCTCAAGCAAAGAGCCACAACAAGCAACCAGAGGAGGAACACATTCAAGCTTGCCATGGTTGTACTGAATCAGGCAAGGACCAGACCAGCTATGATACCATGAAGAAATCATTAAATTTGAATACACTTACAAGAGAAAAGTAGGGGAAAATGCGGTGAATTTCTTAGGTCACCACTGCTCTTATTCACTAATTTATAGACTTAAAACTGTTACAACTGATCTCACAATACAAGGGATTCAATCCTGAACCATTGAAACAGAACTATAGACTCAAGATAAGAAAGGGAACAGTCAAAAAGCGACACATCAATACACAATATATGTGACATCTTATGGTGTAATGTAGATTAATATTAAACTAGCATTTCAACAGATATAATTCATGTAAGTATTATGATAAAATGATAAAATTTGGACAGTTTGATATCATAAAATTGCGACAAACTGACTATTAGCCAAGATATCTAAGATACGGAAGATATTTTGTAGTTGTTCAACATTTTTTATGTATTTATATTCTTTTGTAGATGATAAGGATGCTCATATTGAATGTTTGTCCCATTATTACACATAAACACCAAAAACATAATTTTAACATGTAAAATGTAGGCAAAATGCATTCAAAATGCTTCATAAATAATGAATTCTGCAAACATAACATACATTTAAGAATAGACACTTATTTACACCAAGTAAACATAATCCAAAAAAATTTAAGCGGCTAGTAAAATAAATGGATAATAAAGCACGTGTTTCACAAATAAAACAAGCATGATAAGACATGCAATTCATCCAAAAAGAAATGATTAAAAATGAACAGGAAAATGATACATAAAATAAGTAATAACTAAGTCTAACTTAACCCAATTTATAAAATAACTCCACCCCTCTTCCCACCTCCCTTCCACGTCTTCTTCCATCTTACAAATAAATAACCTCATCTAGATTTGGCACTTATTGCCTCTACTCACCCTTAAATGCCTTTCCACCTTTATCAATATTAATTGTTGGTGCTTGTAGTTCACATGCTTCATGGATAAAGAAACATGGCTTTTTTATCTATGACATATAGCTATTAGTTTATTCAACATGTTTTTAAAAGGGCCAATATCTTCACTTGATGGAAATAAATGAAGCAATTTTTTGCAAGGGAAAAAAATCACTTAGCTCTATGAAAGTCAAAACATGACTTAGTATCCTGCATTAAAAAACATAACTTAGTCTCCCTCGTGACAGTTAAGTGAAGATGTGGCAAACCATGAGGGTGATCAGGGATTAATATATGATGGTAATGTAGCAAAAAAATATCTCATAGAAAATTGAAATAAAATATAATTGATTGATTTGCACAAAAACTAAGTAAAATTAAATTTAATTAACAAAAAAATTAAAATAAAATAATTTTTTATTTCAAAAAGTTGAGAGTTGATTAGACATTAAATAAAAAAGGCTATTTTATGAAGTGATATGTGGCTATAAAATTGCTATGGCTCACAGTGAGTCTACAGGAGAATATTCTAATGCAATAAGAATAATATTCAACTAGATTAATCAAAGACTATCAAAGTATATAAGCAAGAAGAAAAAGCTAGTAAAGAAAATAATGGCTACCCCAGACAGAAAAAATTTGACTCTTTGGTTATTCATCATAAAACTTGTTAAGACTTATACATGAGGAAGCATTTATTTATATGTATAACACAAGAAAAACTTAAACTCAGCAAATTCTTAATAGCACTAAAAATTAATTCTGAATATGTACTAATATTACCCAATTGTATGAACTCCAACATAAGACTACTAAAATAAAAAAGAAATTTTAAAAGGACAATTGTTAATATACTCAACTATTAAGTACAACATGCACCACATCATTTTAATCACTATATTTTATTTAATCATTTACATGCAATTTGATTTACTATGTGTTGTTCAAGTTTGATAATAGGTGTCTACAAATATTAGGGTGTTATAAAAGTTTTATTTTTAGAATTACTTTTTAATTACAAATATGTTTAGAGGTCAAGATAAGGATTTGTATGTGTTTTTCATCCTTGTAATAAGCCTTTAGATGATTGATGAAAATTTAATAAGTAGATTTCAGCCTTTCTCCTTCAACTCATGCAAATTCCAGTTTCCCTCTTCTACCATACCTTCATTTAATTTTGACTTCCCTTCTAACCCATTTCTAGTGGGTTTAGACCTTCTAACCTTCCACTCCTATTTTCTTTCTTTTTGCAAATCATCCCCCATATTTTTAAAAAGAATAATGATAGCCATGCAAAACATCATCACATTTATCTCAAGATGTAATCCGGAAGCAATATTTTCATTCAGATGGAATCTAAAATAAACCTATGAACTTGCAAGAAGTCAAAATGCAAGTACAAATTACCTAATATTACCTAAAATTAGCCATACTGGTCAAACAAAGCGCATGATGAAGAAGAACGACATACTTCTTTGCCATCCAGACTCCTCATAACAACCCCATCAACTACGGGGGATTTTCGAGCTTCTGCATGTGCATATTCTGGCCCAACAGTATACACCTGTCATAACACATATACTCAACACTCATTTAAAAGAAAATTCCCTCATCAGAACAAAGCAAGTAGAACGAAATTCTACTTTTGTCCATCTTAATTAGATACTCTCATCAAAGATTAATTCCTGATTCGAAGCATGGACAAAGGAGGAGGGTATGCGTTAGGAAGGACATCCGACCATCAAAAACACTGTCATTTGTAATGACATGGATCTTAGTTTAGGTCCCATGCCACCAACGCCCTATGGCATACATTGGAAGAAGAAGACTATATTATCAAAGATTAATAATACAAAAGGGCATAAGTAATGATGCAAAACCAATTAAAACAACTATTTTCACATCAATTTGCATGCGTACCAAATATCTAAATGGTTCAGGGGCATTTCAAATATTCCTGTCTTTGATACTTCTGTATAAAATGATAATTCAGATTTTTTTAACGATAGCAAGAATGGAAATGGACTTGCAGTTAATGATGAACTTTGAGAGTTGGATTCAAAATCTAATCTGCACTTTACCAGATCCAAGACTAACCCTCTCTCAAAATATATACATCATTAACCAAAAATAACTAAATCACAAGTACATGTAAAACTTTTTATGAGGGAGATCACTGTAATAGGTATGTATTTTATCCTATTCCATATATTTCAGACTTCTGACTTAACAATGACAACTGAACAATTTAAACAATTTAGCAAATGCAGAGAACATTGTACCTTCACATCTGTTCCTCCAGTTGGCATGAACTCTTCATAGATATAGGAACCTTCCCGTCTAACTCTCCTAACATCAGGATGAAACTCACTGGATCTGTTACCAACCTGCAGCAATATCCACATATATTGAATTTAATATAGATGGACAAATCCTAGAGTTACTTATAGTTCCTCTTCTTCTTCTTCCACCTTAGGAACTCTTGTGGGTTGAAAAACCCCCATTAGTTGAAAGGTCCATCAAAGAGGAAATAGGGAGGCAGTTGCCTTGTGGATACTAACAAATAGTAGTACCCAAATAATAATAAAGTGAAAAGTATAATACAAAATTTTCTTGCAAAAGTGGTACAAGAATTGTTCTAAATGACTTATTTGTTCTTGAAAGGCTAAGCCATGAATTTATGTAAATAAAATATAAGATTTTGAGGACACCTCAGTAGTAATTGTAGTAGTTGGATTACAAGACTATGATCAACTGAATACATTCACCACTCATGGTTAGGTGCTGGCTTGTACGAGGAGATATTATAACTCACACCAAGGTTTAAATACAAACTAAGGTTTTCTTTTGTTTGGCATTTGGGAATGAATTTGTAAATGATAATGGGGAGTTTTCCATACATGCATCCACCCATCTTTGCTAGGAGGTGATGCAATCATAGAAGTTGGGGATGATTAAATTAACATCTAATCCTAAGAAATAACAATAAATAAAGAAGAAGAATAGAGGAGCAATAGAAATAAGGCTCTTGGCCAATCTCAATTTGTCTCATGTATGTCAAAAGCTTGCTACAATATTTAGAGAAGCCAATATTTATGGGAAAAAACCATTGATAGCCTAAATTGACCAACTCTAAAATAACCCTAAAAATGATCCCGAAAATACAATAAAATTCCTAATTAAGTTAAACTCTGAATGTGGGGCTGTTAAGGCATGGGTGAAGGCATACCATTACCATTTACCAATTTATTTACCATTTACCATTACCGAGCTATTTACAGTTTACCGATCTCCTGCTGTTTACAGTTTTCTAACTGTTTTGACTATTGGTAAATGGTTAACAATTGATAAATTTTACATGAGACACACAGCTGTATGCAACACGAAGCACCTATCAAGGTTACAAATTTGGTGCCACTTGCAGCATATATTGGCCTTAAGCCAACCTTTAGAAGGGTAAAACATACAGCCCTAATTAACATAGTAATGATGTCATTTTTTGTCTAGAACAATCAAAATATCAATAGATTGATTTCCTAAGACTAACAACTACCTTTAATAAAATGGCAAATCAACAAAATGACAACAATAGAGGCTTCTTCCACTACCATTTCAAAATAAGTGGTATGGTTAAATTTGTCACTTTTGTTTAAATTTTTTTTAAATAGTAAAAAATATATATATTTCACCATTTTCTTAAAATTTAATTTGAAACACTTGACTCTTGAACAAGAAATTCCTAATATAATGATGTGTAAATATAGAATAAGACTCGGCTGCAAGGAAACCCGAAAAGGTAATAATCTTCCTCCATCAGCAACTTCCATATATTGTACTGCATTAGGTCAGACCAAGGGACAAAAGACAACCATCCGACGAGTTAAAAACTTACTTCAGGCTCAACCTAATTTCTACCCTTAGTTGTCATGTAACAATTTCAAAATTGAAATTCTAAGTACTAAAAATTTTAATTGAAATAGTAAAAGGACTGAAGTTTATATTAAGCAAAGGAATTTAAGGAATATTGGGGATCTACTACAGTTCGTATTATCGTATCACTGTTTCGTCTTGGAAGGTCAAAAATAAGAGATCTCGGAGACATTTGGAAGATTTCTCGGAGAAATCATATGCTTGAAATATTGTTGTAAATAAGAAGTTCTATAGATAATAATCCCCAATCACATCATTTTTTTTAGCATACAAACTAATGGCACAATGAAATATAAACATGTAATAAGTTTACTTGTTGATTGATAATAAAAAGAAAACATTCCAGAATCATCCTGCTAATAGAGCATTTCCTTTCCACAAAATTACATGACAATCAGTAATATAAGATCTATGTGGCTCAAAACATAAGAACAAATTAAGTAAATAATCACATAAATAAAAAATAAACAGACTGCTATACTTATTCACATAGATTAATATCATTTAATAATAAATTAGAATGAGGACATAATAATTAAATTTAAAAATACTAAGCAAAATTAAAATCTACATAAAAGAAAATAGAATTTAATTAAAACAAATTAGACACATTAATAAATATGATCAAATAACTTAAGGTTAAGTAAAAACTCACTTAAGGAAGAATATAATAAATTAAGTAAATCACATGAAAAAAAATAAAATAAAATAAACATTTTTGTTTTAATTAAACAGACCAAGAACATTTAATAGAAACCTAGAATCAGGAGAAAAATATACAAATAAATAAATCATCACTATAACAAGTCAATTCAAAAACACCTTCAGCCATAACAAGTTCAATTCAACTTTTTTCAGCATCATTTTAAACTCAAACACAGGGATTCACATAGCTGTAAACAGGTAAACTCACAAAATTATGAACAGGTAAACAAAATTAAGGAAGATCAGGAGCATTGAGTTCACACAACATAAATTCCAATTACTAAAAACAATGTAAATAACATCTTTATCAACATAGATATGTAGTAAGGATCAGAAAAAGGAAACCAACCTTTCGAAACAATTGTTTCATGCCCCCTCCAGCAGAACTTGGATAATATATCATTATACCATGATTATCGCCTGACAACAAGAAATCAACTTTAATAAACACAAAAATGGATAGATAAGTGCTTTTATGTTATAAAAAATACAAAATAAGTGTTTTATGAGGCAGAATAAGTCTACTAATAATCCACCAACCATCAATAGGCTTCTCCACAAAGGGTTTCCAAAAACGCCTTCCATGAACTTCAACAAAGTCTTCTTGCTCGACAAAGAAGTCAAGCTCTTGGTAAGGGAAGTCCCTATTAACTAAGGCATAAGTGGGAACAGGAATGCCACACATCTCCAAACACTTCAGCAAAAGGAGACCGCATGTTAGACTTTCATCATGAAGTTTAAAATTGAGGCAACAATAATGATTATGCCAGAATATGGGAATCTCAAAAAGGAGGTAAAGACTCGCAGGACCCAAACATACAACACAGATCTAACTAAAATAAAAAAATAACGATGGTTTAAAAAGATTAAACTTAGAGGAATATTTCAAATATCTATAGATCCTACCAATATATTTTTAACCTATTGCACCCTCCTGGTTTTGAACTGCAGTCAGATTTATCAAAATGAATCACTCAACAAATTTAAAACAAGGCCATGCGTGCAAATGGTTTATGCAAGGATTACCCCCATGAAACGAACTGCAACCAATTGTATGCAATTTCAACCAAAACAAAAAAAATCATACACACACAACAACAAGAACATGGCGATTTAGCAAATGGCATAGAAATAAGGCGTATAAAAAACTGAAAAAAAAAACTTGTGAAATTAGTGAAAAAATAAATACCTCATACACTTTCCTTCTATCATGAAGAAGATACTGCTGTTCCAGTTCATTCACTAGAAACGGCCTGAGTAAAGAAACTCATTAAACACACTAATAAACACTTGCAACTTATTCCTGTTGTAAGTAGTAGAAACAGTCAGAAATGCCTTTAAAATACACATCATAAGCACACATATTCATTAGACAACATATAGATACAAATAGAATGCACATAATAATCAACTGGAAAAGGAAGGGCATTGATTCAACTTACTTGCGCAGAGCAGCATACATCTCAGCCTTTTGAAGAGGAAAGCCAGTTGAATAGAAAGCAATTAAACAATCACAAATTGGCCATCTACAGAGAGTAAATCACCATTTGTTTTTTCATTAACAAGATAATTGGGAACCAATAAAGCAGATAGCTAGACTTAAAACCGCTTGGGCCTGAGGTCCAGCTAACATGCCTAAAAAGGAAGCAGTTGACAAAGCTAAGATGATCAAAACAATAATTTTAATTTAAGTAAATGTCATATCACCTTATTTAAAAAATACAATTTCACTGATGACTCACTAAATGACATACACATGGAGACATCATCTAAAGTCAATTAATCAAAAGATGGAAATGTTGATTGAGCAAGAATACGAGAATCTAGACAATTTGCAATGGAATTGCCGGTCCCAAACCTCTAACAGTTGATGACGCAATCACAACTTTGTCATTTGTAATCAAATGGATCCTAAGTTACAATCCACATTCTCAACCACCTTTTGGGACAAGGTGGAGGAAAAAGAAGAAGACGGGTGTGAGATACATGTAGTGCATTATCAAACCAGTCAAAATAAGAAGAAGAGCTTTTAATAATAATTTTCGAAGGCAACTTAATAAACCGAATGGCCCATATGCTCATAAATATAAATGAAGTTAGCCTAGTAAATGATTCAATAATTTCTAGAGATTCATACTTCTCCACGGGATCTTTGAGTATAACATGATCTCCAAATATTATAATCTGCATGAAACATTAAAAACCATGTCATAAAAAGTAACTACATAGAAAATTATGAGCTTTACTATCAAATGTAATTTCATTAAGAACAATTTAAAAATCTACAACTCCTTTGCAGATATCTAGCTTGGTGCCATGGAAATATCATCTAATGAACTCAATGAATATGATTCCAATAAATGGGAAATACAAAACAAATACCAGAATTTAAAATGACCATGTCAAGCTGAGAAAATAACAAACTTATAAAATGCAAAACCAATTGAATCATGCAGCGCAGGGTAGGTGCAGGCATCAATTAGGCATACGTCCAGCAAGGCATTGTCCTTATCCATCCAATTAATTTCATACCATGCAGGGCATCCACGGGCAAAAAATCTTTGAACACAATCGGTCTTGGTCAGCCCAGGAATTTATATTTGTTCCATGTTTGTTGTAATTTCTAATCCTTTCCGCTTGAGAAAGCGCATGCCTATCTCATAAAAGAAGGACATCTAAATTAGACAATCATGTTCTCCAACATTCTTTTTCTCAATTTCTCTCTTTACCAAATACATACAGAAACAAAACCCCCGTTGTTTCTAGGCATTTGAATAAATAAATGCTACGTACCATGAAAAGGCTCAAATCCGTGGGTTAACGCACGTTAAGATTACTAGCTTCTAATGTTAATTTAGTGACCGACTTTGAAATATCACTAATATCATTAGTCAATACATAATGGATGCAATTTGGCTTCCTACTCTGAAATCTATCTCCTCGAATAAAATGTAAGCATCCACGGCGGGACGGACAACTAGATAACAAAAGATGAAAGAGATACGACGGAGACATGTAATATTAATTCATTTTATATAGGTTAAAGAATGTTTATAATGTACATTTTCACCAAATAAGCAAGAACTGTCAAAGCCATAATTTACCAGATAAGCAAACAAGCCATAATTTAAGAAAAGATGAAGGAAATAAGAAATGCGGACCTCAAATTCGCCAAATGCGTCCAACCTCTCAAGAATCTGGCTCATGGGGTTAGACAGAACCTGAAAAACGAAAAATAAGACAAAAGATGGTAATGCGAAGAAGTGGAATATAATAATAATAATAATAATAGTAACAATAATCATAATAATAATAATAATGATAATAATAACAAAAGTAAACCTTCTTCTCCATGACGCAAATGCCGATTCTGATCGTGACAGGGACATCACCTACCATTATGATCGGCGTTGTAAAGCAGATTAAGAAAAAAAAAAGATCGGAATGGAATCAGAAACGTCGTTTTCTCAAAATGTCGGGAACAAAGACGGAATCACTTTCTGTGTTTCTTTTGTCTTCTCCAGAAAGAGGAGTTCGCAAAAAGAGTAACTTTTTTTTTCTTTACTTTTCTGTTTATTTATATCGCAGATGTCGCAATTCTCGCACATATAGAAACATATAGAAGGCCACAATCAGCAGAGTGGCGCAGCGTGGGATGGGTTATAACATACAAGTATTTTATAATTTATTTAGATATACGAGGTTGGATTATTTGGATACACTATTAATATATTATTATTATATCGATATCCATCTACTACTCTATCCTTTATTATTAAAAAAAAGAATAGCCAACCATTAGAACTAACTTAAAGTTTTCCTCTATAATCATCTATAAATAATTGATAAATATAAGAATAATTATACAAAATTATAAAAATTTGATAAATATGACAATGTAAAAATTTGATAAATATATAAAATAAAATATACAAAATTTATAAACATGTCGTCAAAGTTTAAGATAATCATGTTAAATTAATATTATAAACTCTGGTTATAATTAATTAGTTATTAATTTAATTTTAAATATTATTAATATAGATTTTAAAAAAATATATCTTCGCAACGGTGGAACGAGACCTTCTTCGCAATGAAACAATGAACGCAAACACAAAAAAACAAAATAACACAAGGGATTTTTTGCGTCAATCTTAGGACTTAATGCGAGTTTCCCAAGTTTGTTAACAGTCTGTTTAGACTTCTGAAGTGGGTGGCATGCTTAGGCATTGGATTGGAACTGGGTACGTTGTGTGGAAAGTGGCGTTCATTGCACAAACTGCTAGGGCATGGTTTGTGGCTGCAAGCTTGAATAGATCGACGGTCAAGCTTTAAAGAATGCGAGTGTGAGATCTCTTAACTTAGTTCTGCGTCAAATACCTAAGGAAGTAAGATCCGGTTTATTTGTAATAATGGGCTATATGTTCTCCACTTTGATTAAATACTTTTGAAGATATGACTTAAATCTATTAGTTTATACTTTTGGCTTGGTCATTAAAGATGGTATCAAAGCCTCTTGATTTCGTATTATGGTGGGTTAGACTAAGGACGTTGACTATACAGAAGTGTGCATGAGGGCACGACAGACTAGCCTAAGGAGGGTGCAATGTCGATGGGGTTGAGAGCTCCAATGACGGTAACTGCGGCGGTGGTTGGCTCTAGCAATGGCCCAAATCGATGGCTCACAGAGGGAGGAAGTGAGTGGTGACACTCCATTGGTTTGATGTCATTAGCTAGCTAGAAAACGGCGATAACGACGACAACAATAGAGAGTATCGCCAAAGTTTTGTAGGCTTTTCCCTGCGACGACAAGTGTAGTTTGCGCTGAAAATCGATTAGGGTTTGCAATCGGTATGTGAGCTATCGATCCAATGTCACAGATTGGCCAGACATGGCACCGATTGGCCGAACGGAGGTTGGAAACTCTATGGCTAGAATCTAGATTCTTGTTCCTTTTAACAGCCAAAGCTAAGAAGAGATCAGCAGTGGACGAAGAGGCACAACAAGAGCTAGTATTTCCCATGGGTTCTCCACCGCTGCCTCCTCATCCACCGCTGCAACAGAGGACTACTCCAACAACAGCTCCTCTATTTGCCCCATTTCAGGCAAGAATAAGACCAAATATCAGTGAACCCACAGTAGCAAATAGCAAGCAGACTGCATGTGAAAGTGGAGCTACAAGATGTGATAGTGTACCAACAGGTACAGGACACAGTTTCCGCAATATGAGTTAAGAGAAGGATATAACATATCACAGATGCAAGGAATTTGGAACAGTGGTAGTATGAAAGGTTCGTGAAGAATGGTGGATGCATAAGAGGCGTAAGAGGCATTCATATGGATATCATCAGACATAGGAGTGTTTGATAGTATGCCATGCCCAATGGAATACTGAGTACACATCATTACAGGGTCATTTCAAGATGAAGCTAGAGTATGGTAGGATTCAATATAAAATTCTACATTTACCCACCACCATCAGCCTCAGGACATCACTTTGGAGGAATTCAAAGTGGAATTTGATGGGAAGTACTTTTTGCTAGATGCTAGAAAGAGGAAGGAGTGGGAATTCCAGACATTGAAGTAAGGACATATGACAGTGGTGTAATACAAGACAAGGTTAAAAGCTCTGGAAAGATTCACATCGAATTTGGTTCCCACCGAAGGATGAAGGATAGAGCGTTTTTATGAAGGCCTCCTCCACCATGAGATCGGGATGGCTTATTTGGATAGGAAGTTTGCTACCTTCAATGATATAGTGAGAGCTGCATGCAAGGCAAAGTGAGTTATAACTACTCAACCTCGCCGAAATTTTAACCAGAGGCAGCAACATCTAAGGTCATATCTGCCAAAGCAATAGAGGTGTCAAACAGATGAACTAGTTGCTATAAGGGCTATGGAAGGCCAAGTCCAGGGCAATAGAGCACCTTTCTTTTAGAACTGCCAATGGAGGTGAATGAAGAGCAGGCACAAACACTTGCTATAGTTACAGTCAACCTGGACATCGAGCTACAGAGTGTAGAGTAGGCATTAAGGTATGCTATAGTTGTGGTCAGCCAAGGCATCAAGTCTCATCTTGTCCAACAAGCCAGAACCATTAGTTGAAACTCCCAACGCCTTAACAAACACTTGTACTCCTAGCTCCCTAGCAGCAACAACTGCAGAGAAGCCAACATGGCTAAAGTCAAGGCCAAAGAGGTAGAGACTAGCAGCCACCGAGATAGCAGCAGAGGGGACAAAACTAGAGAGGGTACATGGTTGCAGGGTAAGCTAGATAGCAGAGGGGTAGACTACAATCACCAATAGCTCAAAATCAGGCAGTACCACTAACAGCATCTCCTGCCCCAGCACAGTAGCAACCAGTGAGGATGTATGCAACCACTGTGGCAAAGGCATTTGAGGATATGACAATTCGTGACAAGTACGCTTTTAGTAGGCTTTGTACTTGCACGAGTCTTATTTGATTCTAGCTGCACACACTCATTTATTTCGTACACACACATAAGTAGAATTGGATGTAAGATAGAAAATTTAGAACATTCACTATTAGTGTCCCCTCCCGGCAGTAGTATGATAGCTACGGGCGAGTATGTGCATAATGTCCTTGTTGAGATCCAATAACCATAACTTGTAGTTGATTTGATATTGTTCAAGATTCGAGAATTTAATGTGATATTTGGAATGAATTAGATGTCCAAGCAAGGATCTATGATAGATTGCCAAAGAAAGATGGTGACTTTCCGCCATAGAAGACGCCATTTTTTTCTTTCAAGGTCAGGGCAAAGATAGAGAACAAGGGTAGATATCTTATCTGAATGCAATGAGATAGCTAGAGAGAGGTAGTGAGCTGATAATGGCAGCGTTAGTTTTGGCTAAGCAGAGTGGTTCAGGGAACAAGCTGAGCATTGAGGAGATTCTAGTGGATAGAGAATTCAAGAATTCACTGACGTATTTTCAGAGGAGATTACTAGATTGCAACCAAACAGAGAGGTAGACCTTGCTATGGAACTGATGCTAGACACATCACAAATCTCTAGAGCTCCATACCGAATGGATACTATTAGTTCAAGATTTTATCAGATCGAGTGTTTCCCTATCGGGTGCACCATCGTTATTCTTGAAAAAGATGGATGGAAGCATGCGTTTATGCATTGATTACAGGATGCTGAACCATGCAACTATTAAGAACGAATACCCTCTTCCTCGCATTGATGATCTATTTGACCAATTAATCTCAACAATCATCTTCTCGAAGATTGATTTGAGGTCAGGATACTACCAGTTGAAGATTAGTGTAGAAGACATATCAAATACTACATTCAGAACCAGATATAGACATTACGAATTTGTGGTCTTGACTTTTGGATTGACCAATGCACCAACAGTATTTATGGACTTGATGAATAGAGTGTTTAGTCCATACTTGGACCATTTTGTGATCGACTTTGTAGACGATATACTAGTATACTCTTCATCGAGGGAAGAGCATTATCAACATCTGAGGATTGTGTTGCAGACACTGAGAGAGCATAGATTGTATGGGAAGTTTTCGAAGTGCGATTTTTGGCTATCAGAAGTGAATTTTCTCGGCCATATCATCTCAACATCACACATATCAATAGATCTAGCCAAGATAAAAATAGTAGTACAATGGGAATAACCAATGACTCCTTTAGAGGTTTGGAGTTTCATAGGCTAATGACTCCTTCGTAGGCCTTCTTGCACAACTGACTAGGAAGGAAGAATGATTCAAATGGACAGACGAATGTGAGAAGAGTTTCAAGACACTGAAGGAGAGATTGACTTCGGCACCTATCCTCACATTGCCTGTGGGACACGAGGATTTTGTAGTTTACACAGATGCCTCAGTAGTTGGTTTAGGTTGTGTTTTGATGCAGAAGAATAAGATTATAGCCTATATGTCTTGCCAGCTTAAGGTGCATGAGCATGACTATCCTACACATGACCTATAACTCGCAACAATCATATGCGCTCTCAGAATACAGATGCACTACTTGTTTGGAACATCTTTCAAGCTTTTGACTGATCACCAAAGTTGGAAATATATCTTCATGTAGAAGGATTTGAACAGCATACAGAGAAGATGATTAGAGATATTATCAGATTAAGAGATTGACATAGCGTAACACGAGGGCAAAACAAATGTGGTAGCAGATGCGTTGAGCAGGAAGCCAGGAGTCTTGTGCCCTGCAGGATTGGCAGCACTGTCAGTAACCCAGTATACTACAGGCCAAAGACAATTGGTTGCAATGATGGCACGATTGACCATTCAGCCAAGTGTACTTAAGCAGATCCACATTTGAAATAGTGGTTGGAATAAAGAACACATTAGGAATTAGCTAGAGATGTAGATGAGTTAGTCAGACTTAGCAGTCGACCCTTTGTGCCAAATGTTTCAGAGTGTTCCGAATTTTGAAGTACGATTCTTCACGAAGCTCACACGCCTAGACGCTCAGTGCATCCAGGTGGAGTGAAGATGTACCACAATGTCAATCAGGAATGAAGAGAGGGGTACACAACACAGTTACCAGATGTTTGGTGTGCCAGCAAGTGAAAGTCGTACACGTATGCCCAGGTGGAACACTACAACTATTGGAAACCCCAAAGTGGAAGTGGGAGAGTATAGTGTACCACTTTGTAGTTAGTTTGCCTAGGACCCACCAACAGAATGATGCAGTATGACTCATAATAGATCAACTCACAAAGAACTCACACTTCATACCAATCAGGATGGATTACCTACTGACCACTTTGGCCACACTGTACAGAGACTAGATAGTCAGGCTACACAGAGTGCCACGGGAGATCATATTAGACAAGGATCCAATGTTTATGTCTCGATTTTGGAAAGCTTTTTAGGTACCTATGGGTACTAAGTCAAGATTCAGCATAGCCTTTCACCCTTAGACAGATGAGCGGACTGAGAAAACCATACAGATCCTAGAGGATTTACCCTACACATACATTCTGGATTTCAGAAGAAGTTGGGAAGAACACATACCTCTAGTGGAGTTCTCCTACAACAACAACTATTAGGCCAAGATAGGAATGACACCATTTGAGGCACTATACGAAGACCATGTCAATCCCCAGTGTGTTTTGTACAGGGTAGGGAGCCAGTAGTAGTTGGGCCAGAGATGTGTTAAGTGTTTAAAATGTACAATATTTACCTATGTTTTTAATGTGATTTTGTACTTCATGAGTATAAATATTATTAGTAAAGTGATATTTTACTTTATTTTCTTAGTTAATTAATATTTTATTTGATATACATAAATTTGGTGTTTTAATGCAGAAAAGATGACACAAATTAAGCATGTGGTCATGGCATTTGGCCCCACCCAATGGCTACAAATTTTGGTGTTAACAAAGATAGAAGAATATGGATGTACATGGTTGCATTTGAGTATGTCGAGGAAGTGTAAACTTGAAGGGACATCATAATTAATTTGAATACGTCAATTTGTGAACACCCTCTTTAAATTCTTGTATCTTCTTTTCTATATAATGGGGTGGTCATTTGTTGTTTGTCATATTAGATCTCATCTTAGCTCATCTCTTGGCTTAAGAGTTTAGAAAAAGTAGTTCTAGTTTTTGTATTTCTTTGTCTACTATAATGAAAAATAATTTCTTCTTTATTGTGTTCTTGTCTTTTATTATGGAGTAGATTTTTAGAGTATAATGGAACTTAACATGATTTAATTGAACTCATTTCAACCTCTTACTCGTTTATTCTATCGGATTGTTTGAATTATCATGTTCTTAATGCTAAAAATAGATTGATCACCTATTTTTCGATCATGAGGTTTAGTTAGATTTCGGGAGAAATTAATTAGATTAGTTATTGATAATTCATCATACAACGAGTCTTTTGACTTGTTTGTCGTTGTGGTTGGAAGATACACAACACTGTATGCGATTGTAAGGTAATTCTTAATGCATTATTTTGTTGATTAATCAATTATCACCGGAAGGTAGAAATTAAGGCAAAATAATAGAAGCATGAAGGAGCGGGAACCACCATGTCCTATAATTATCCTAGATCGACAATTTGAGGGAATAGAAAATAAGAGTAAGATTTGATGAAGACTAAATTCATGTTAAGGGAAATTCGACTCTAGAATGAGTTTTATCATATCATTCTCATATTATGGAATGTGTAAACTTATTATTGTCTTTTCGTATTTCGTTATTATAGAATGTGTATGTATTTATGACTAATTTATTATGACCTTTTATTTGGTATTTTTTGTTTCGTTTTTACACACCAAACTATGTTTATATAAGCATATCCTTCTCAACCCAGAATGGGGCGAACTGGTGTGAAACAACCACCTTTGTTTAATTTTTCAATATGGTCATTTGTTATGAAGTTTGTCGAAACTTGTCATTAAAGTTGTTTGCACGTTGACATACCCATATGTCAACCATATTTTGAAGTGCATATTTTCTTATATTAAGTTGTTACTAGATTTCTACTTTGATTGAGTAGTCATAGGTTACCATGTTGGCCTATGCACCAACACTTATATGAATGCATTATTTGTTCTTCTCTGTATTTCTAAACTTCTAGTTTGATTTACTGGTGATGAGTTACTATGTTGGCCCATACACCAATACTTATAGGTATACGTATGTGTGCTTTTATATATGATCCTATTAGAACGAGCATGTTACAGTCAACTAGATTGCAGTACATGTTTATTTTTATATATGATAAGCAAGATTTTAGTACATGAATATGTTTATGTACAATATGGACATGTTACCGTTAACTAGATACCAGTACATGTATATGTTTATGACACGTTGTATGCTCCGTTGAGTTATCCGGGATGCACGTAGTGCCATTGTGTGTTTTAGCACAGTATGTATGATTATGTATGTATGTATGATTCTAGTTGGCCGTTGAGTGGTTCCGGCCTATGCTTTTGAAATATGCTTCCATGAAGTTTGTACAATGGTAATTAAATAAATAGCCTTATGAATTTCTAACACCGCACTTCGGTTTGCCATTAGATTGAAAAAAAGTTTGGGATGTTACATCATGTATTTGTCAAAGTGGGCTCTGGAATTGGTGAGCGTCTATTCCATACCCGAGGGATCCTGATAACTCCACCTTTGAGTTCCTCACCCCCAGGGAAGTGTGGAGATTTAGGTTACTGTTATGCAGCACATGTATAGACTTGTGGTTTCAATGGGTACTGAAGGCGTATGCCTAAGATTACTCGGTCTCTATACTAAGGGCCAAGAGTGATACGAAGGATGTAGAAAAAAGGAAAGAAAATGATTTTCACATGCAAGGGATAGTTTAAAGTGGACAATAAATGAGATGAGATAGAAAGGGGTTGCTGTCGTACGAGGTCGACGATTCATAGTTATTGCCTTTATGAGAGTTCTATGAAGAAGAGTAATGAGGTTTTCATTTAACAGGAGGGTCATCTCTCTTGTGTCAGTTTATTATTTGTTATTTTTGGACCGGTAACGCTTATTACTAAAGCCTTTTTATTATCTATGTAGGTAAGAACTACGAGGAATGAGCATTATCAAGACTGTGGAGGAGCAGCACCGAAATTGCACACACATGTACCTGTCGAGTGTAATTGGTGGAGTGTTGAATTATTTTAAATGATGAACTTTGAACGCTATTATGCGAATGAATAAATATTTTTGCATGTGAATGAAATTGAGAATAAAATTGAAGAGGTTGAGCTATGAAGTTTAGACTCGGTTCAGATGACAAGGAAAGTAATGATAACTAGAATGTGAAGGAAATGTTTTGGCTGAATTGTGGTTTTTATATTTATTGATATAAATATATACTACTTGTTGTTGACAAGGTGGCCCCTATTACACTTTTAAGTGAGACTATGTCCGGTTTGTTTCAAAAATAATTATTTTCTTTAAACTTTTCATTTGTTTGACTTGCTTTATGTTTGATTGCATATCATAGTATGCATGTAAGACAACATTAGAACCCAAACATCACATCTATGTTTTGCATGTTACATCACAATCTTGAGACACTGAGGGTAGATCCGGATCAACTTAGTCGAATCAAGTAGATTAGTGAACGGTTCAATCGCCGGTAACATTTTCGGGTTGGTTCATAGCTGAACCAAAATAGGTGTTACAATCAGTCACGCCCACTCTCTCCTGGGTGGTCAAGGACGTTGTTGACGCTACATGCTTTAGCGCGGCAGAGTTCAGCAGCGATGCGATTGTCGGGTCGCCCGAGGATGTCGTTGGCACCCCGGGCGTGGGCACAGGTGTGGATGCAGCGAAGGGCGATGACGATGGTGTGGGAGGAAGAGTTTTTTTTCTGAGCCATCTGATATAATTAGACAACCCAAATTAGAGGTGATTGGAGGAAATTTTTCAATCAATCATCCCCAGAGTATCCAATATATATATATATATATATATATATATATATATAAGATAATAAAAAAATATAAAAAATAGAGATCCATCTTCGTTTGACGATGTGCTAGGGCCTAGGATGTAAAGTTATAGCGCCGGCCGGTCTAGACTCCCAACTCATTATTGTAAAGGACCTTGAATGCCCTAGCCCACTAAACTATACCCTTTCTCCGGCAAAGATGAGCAAACACAACCCCCATCCTCTCATACCGTGAACTACATAGAAAGAGCACCGACATCACTCATATGGAAAATAAAACATACATTGCAAATGCGAATTAAGTACCTGATATGGATCTTGAGACCATTAGGTGAGCATGGTTTGGTTAACGGACTAAACCGGCCAAACTAAACTCATTTCAATAATTTAGTTCCATGCTAATTTGATTTGGCTTGGTTGAAACTGAAAATCAACTAAATTTAGTCAAACTTAGTTTGGTTGGTTTTCGATCGAATCCAATTAAATCAAATAAACCAATAAATAGAAAGAATCTTATTTGTATCATTTTTTTTAACCATACATGTGCCTTTATTTTTAGTTATTATCATAATATATAATAAAAGTTTATAAACTCATTATTTTGGTTCAATTTATTAAAAATAATTTATTATGTATGTGAAAGAAATAAAAGTTTAATATATTATATATTGTATACATATTATTCAATATCTCAAATTAGAACATTGTTCATGCAATTTTTTGTGGTAAGTTTATAATTATCCCCTAAATATGTGCTACCAATTCTTTATTTTATAAATAAAACTTCAGAATAATTAAAATAATCACTAAAGAATGAATACCAATGATAAAAAATATCATTTATCATTTTAGTTAGTTAGGTTAATAATTTGATTTGGTTAGTTGGGTTATCTATTGCAAATTAATTTTTTGTTTGGTTAACTAAACTACTTCAATTCATTTAATTGAGTAAGGGGTTTGATTTGGTTTTAACCAAACCGACCAACTGATCACCTTGTTCTCCCCCAACTTTGCAATATAGTTTAATTTTTCACTAAGAATTATTATGCATTTTCCCTGCAGATAAGACTACAATATTCATCGTATAAATCAGGAAGACGAAATGAATTTCTCCCGTCAGTTTTACTCGCTAGAAATGCGTCAACTGCAAGACAACGCATGCAAACAGACATCACTTATCAGTTCTAGAATTGAGTAAAACATACTTTTCTTTTATTGGCGATGCATAAGATCCATTGTACAACTGCTACCGAAAACCCCTACCCTGTCCAGCTTCAACATCCAAATAGTCAATTTAGACCTAAGACGCAGAAGATATAACCAAATTGGAGGCTCCAAAAGCATTCCCATGAATCTGAAAACCCATGCTTATGGCTCACTTTTAATTTCTGAACAAGTGAAAAGGAACAAGCTTGAAGCTACATGCATGTGAACATACATTTTATCCACAATGATATTTTCACGTGTTCTTTACAAGCAACAACAAGAAAAGAATATCCTCAGCTTTTTCATTTTTCCAATAACAAAAACATAGCACTGGCAGCAATTGAAGATTATCATATTCTTTAATCCCATAACTTACGAGTTTGAAACGAATTACACTTGTAAAGGAACACAGTTATCACAAACTCACATAAAGCAAAAGAACTAGGTGAAGTCTCCGGCCAACTTCGGGAACTACAAGTGATGAAAGTGGCAATAAAAGGGCCACACTTGCACTACCAAAATTTTGCCAGCAAGCACTTTAAATAATATGAATTTCCATCCCCTCAACTTTCTCAATTTAGTTATTTATGAATATTTACTTTCCACAAACACCCATCAAGGGATTTGCCATGATTCATCCATAACCAGAGTCCCAAGAGTCCAAAATAAAAAATATACAATTCTACCCCAAACATCATCACAATGCATGGGGGGGAAAAAAATTAGGCATAGCATCCCTGGCTATTTTATGCACAGATTTCACCTTAACCGAGAAAGAAAAAAGAATACCTTGGTGGAGAGACGATATGGTTGCTACATCTATTTTACTCTATAACAATCTCAATCATGTGTCATGGACTCATGGCAACAAGTAACAGTAGGGCATCCATCCCCGGTAACAAACCAGTTACCTTCCACTACTAATATTTTGGTATAAAATTATTGGTTCTTTTCTGACATTGGAAAACATCTATCTACATTTTCCTCTTGTATAATCCAAATTCCACATTTCTAATGCAAATTGTTACCCACAGGCCTCACCAACATGTGTAGCAGAACCCAATTTTTCTGACAAAAAAGACCGCAATCGTCTCAAGTCCCCGAGTCACCTTCTGCTTAGTCAGTTTAAAGATTATTCACATTCACCTCATAGAAAATCATATCATTGCCAGAACTGGTTGCGGCAGCCACTTACATATCTTCCCGACAGAGCCCTTTGTGGTCTTGTAACTTTACAAGGCAGGCTAGAAAATTGCCATCACTATAAATCTTTGCTAAAACTTAACTTACAGCCTCATAGAGAAGAACCTGAGGTTGCAAATATCCTCGTTCACACATAGAGACGACATCTTCCCAGCCCCCAATAGCCTGCACAAATTGTACCACATCAGAAAATGTAATAATTGACAGTTTTTAGGCGGAGAAGAAGTGCCAGTTCTGTTACCTTAACAGTTTTGTCATCATACATGACCCACTGCTCACGATTATAATTATAAGCAAAGCAATGATAATGTTGTCCATAATAGCAAACCTGCATATTCCAAAGACATAAAAAAGTGTTTTATTGATCACACCAAGGTTTTAAATGCCGAATTTCAGTTTTGTTTCAGGCAGCCATGCTGCCAATGGTAATAACAATATTACATTCAATTTTTTTTTGTGTAAGATAATTATGTTTTTTCCACACATTTAAAGAGTACACACAAGTAATACAAGTAACTTAATTTATAATCTTGACATAAGAAACATATAAGAACATCAACCTTTTTGGTGGGGTCAACACACTTATCAATTCACATAAATTTATGTTCATATACATCCATCCATACAAGTCCAACATTTACATAATTATACCAAAAGTAACGGGTTATAACTTTCATGAAAAAAAGCCAAAGTCACTTTTCTTAATTTAGTTTTGGGGATTTTGTCCATATTATTAACAAGTTTGATAGTATTCCTTCAATTGATGCTTAAAACTTAAAAGTTTACCTTTACAAAATTGTGAGTTTTGCTATTGGCATCAGCAACTTTCCTATTACTTCGATATTTCTTTGGCAAAAATTATTACTCTATACAATTTAGTTTTGGCGAGGAGAAACATTCATTTAAACAAAATTTTACAAAATTGAAAACCACGACATTAAACGGTTCCATTTTTCAAAGTAAATTGGATAATTATAAATTCATAAAAATTGCCTATAATCTAATGCATGGCTCTGGGAGTGGAGATAGTAATTCCTACTTAAGGCAGGAATAAGACATAAACGTATATGTGATTTTCCACCAAATCAAAAAAACCTACAACCAAAAGCAAAAGTTAGACAGGCTAAAATTTCAAAAATCTCCTCGAAATTTTGCAGATATAGTGCCACTAAAAAACATATTCATGTGTGATTTCAGAATAAGGGTATTTGTGATTTCAGAATAAGGGTATTTGTGTTCAAGTCTTATAAGGAAAAGGATGTTGCAATTACCAACAAATCTGATGTAAACATACCACAGACACAAGCGAATGAAAATGTCCTTTATCAATGCCAGGATACAAGACCCCAACGTCTATCTTGGTTGTAATAGCAGCAAGTGTCGCTGATATATCCTCGAAACGTTCACGAGTATGTTGCCAGCCGAGAACTGCAACCATGATTAAGATAATTTGACAGAATGAACATTTGCATCACACAAAGATCATCAAGTTCTATAGCAGAAAAGCAAGAAAAACCTGTTGTAAAAACATGGGGAACATTTGATAGGAAGTGATGTACATAGTTCATCTTCCCACATCCACCATTGTCAGGATCACAAGGAAGTTGGTGATTCATTTCAACATTTTTCAAAAGCTCATCAAAAGAGCTGTCTGGACAAGCTACCTGAAGGATATAAGAAAGAAATTATGTTCAGTAATATGTCAGACCAATAACTAATCAAGTTTCATTCCAGCAGCTGAGTTCTTAAACTATCAGAAATCTACCCAAATCCCCTCATTATAAGACATGCCTTCATTTTACGCAGTGCATTAGCATTGATGTTGTGGAAAAAAGATGTGTACTTCAGATGTCTGGATAATATGTCACAATTATGGCAGCACATCTGCTCAAAGATGTCCATTCCAAAGAGGGCATGGGCTATGCACATGCTGTTCGTGCAATCCCAAGAGCCCACACAATTACTTTCAGATTCAGCATCAGAAGCACCAGAAGGGGAAGGGCAAGCGCGATGTAAACAGTCAAATATAACAGCAAGAACTTCTGAAGCGTCATTCATTTGTGCCTGAGACAGAAATGCAGACAATCAGATAAAAAAGGGCATAAGAAATAAGTCTATCAGGGGCAATTCATGAAAATAACCTGACCACTTAACCACCAGCCATACATCAACTCATTAAGACTCTAGCATCAATTACATTGAACAACAAGCAAAGATCATTTGAATGTGTTAAAATGAACTGGATAGTTAGAATTATGAAACAAATCCATTAGAAAATAAAGAACCAAAAAAAAAAAAAAAACTATCAAGCTTACAAATCAAAGAACTGTCAGCAACCATAGAACACTATAAGAGTAATAATGAAGAAGAAGAACCACAACAGGCATTCAGGAGAACAATCACACAATCATCACTACATTTCATAATACATTGGGAGAGGAGAATGAAATATACTCAGCATTTAGATTCTTGCTAAAGATACTAATAACGAGAATGAAAAACAGCTAATACAGCATAATTTTAGAACAATGATAAGATAACCAAACACAACAACAGCCAAAAAGAATACTGCACCACCTTCAATTCCATCAAAAGATTTTTCAATGAACAGACCCATTAATAGGAGATGCAATATTTAATGCAGTAGCAAAAAATTAGAGTTTAGTCAATGAAATAATCTCCTGAGTAAAAAAAAACATGAAGCTAAAAGGAATGCAATGACAGTGAAATGAGAACACAACACCTGCTGAAAGAAGTTGCACTCTGGGTACAAATTGCTCAAAGCAACCCTTAGAGAGGTTGGAGCAATGGCTTCTCCTTTTGCTTCTACAGATGCCATGCTTAAAGCAGTGAATATATCATACAAGGCACACACCACGCAGGGATCTCCAACATGTTGGTGTATAGCCTTTGATCTTCTCAGAAACTCATCCCGAAACCGTCTTAAATTCCACAATGACTGAATTTTAGATGAAAGGCAGCAACAGTGCATAAGGTTAAAACAAAACGAAATTAGACACTAGAATTAACTCTAAGCACATCTTTCTCTATTGCCGAGTAGACAAAAACTTAGTTTCAACATTCATAATTTAAATTCCCATTCAGATTTTAAACCAGTTTCCCTAATTTATCAATGAGATAACATTTGACAAAAGCTGAGGACAAATAAAAAGTGAGGGATGTGGAAGATTAAGCCAACCTGTATAATAACGTTCAAGAAACAATTATACTCTCCAACTTCATTTTGAAGGCCTGTCCCAAGAGCATCTCCCATGTCAACAGAATCATCATGAAGCACAAACTGAAAATTCTCTCTTTTTGGGGATTTAGTTTGTGAGGCCTTTGTGTCTTCATAATGTGGGATCTTTTGTTGAACATGAAATGTGTCTAAGAAATATACAAGAAAAATAATATTAATCCAAAAGTCAAATAAAGAGTTAGATACAGATACGTTCCATATGTAGGACAATAGCCAAAATTAAGTATCATACACCTTCTTCAAATGTAATCTAAATTAACGATTCATACAAGAAGCAACTGTTTAGCCCTTGGGTAAAAAAAAATGTTTACATATATGCTGTGGAAGGCTTATTAAATGTGCACTTTTACAGAAATACCGCATATTATCCACAACTGGAGTAGGAAGTATGGGGTTGGCCAATGGTGATGAGCCAATTGGTTCCAATTGATCAGGTTTGGGCTTTTGTCATAACTGCACAAACCAGAATTAGGCTCTGCCTTGAATGGCTGGAGACCTGAGATTGTGCAGATTCTGAGTCTGGCTAACGTGAACACTAACTCATGTAAATACAGAGTATGGCCCGGGTCAGTTACGGATTGACTGTCCCAGGTTTTAATTTTTATATGTGAAAACCAAAACCTTGACTCTCCTACTCATGTAAACTACACAATGTCTTTTGATACCCAGATAATCAGGGTCACAAGCTTCACATGTAAATGGTGGAAAAATCTTAAGAAATAACTTAAGTTGTACAACAGCCATAAGCTACAGCAATGAACATTACCTAGGCTTTGTTGAACAGCCATTTCAAGATCTGCCTGAAATTTTTCATCATTGTCCATAATGGGTGGCTGTTGGTGCATAATCGTTCCATTTTCACCTAATAAGCATAGATCATCAAAATTTTGCCACTTAGTATCACATGGATCCTAGTTTAGGATTTATGTCCCCGACACCTATTTGGTATCAGGTGGAAGAAGAAGAAAGAAAAGCCAAAAAGTTCTATTAATAAAAGAAATCACAAATTGTTAAAACAAATAGCAATTCCAATTGATATGAATGAAACTATGCTGACATATATATATATATATAT
>JAVDBV010011274.1:0-10412 GCA_032619315.1 Piper longum
GCCGGCCATAGGAGGCGTCATTTATATTTCCCCTTTTCTTAGTAATTAAGCATTGTTTTTCTATGGTAATATTAAAAAATCTTCCCCTTTTTTCTTTTCTGGTAGGAGTTAATATTATAGCAGTTTGTTGGGAGGGGGTACGGTGGAGACGACGCGACGCCTGACGCGGATCAACTCCACGTTTCCTCGAAGTCGATGATGACTTCACCTTGACTTTCCCTTGCCATTATGCCACTACAACTACTAGTAGTATAGACTAGATTAGACGACGAGCGGCGACGACGAGGGAGGGAATTTGTTGTGAGTGATTGAAGGGTTTGGGAGAGCGAAGAAAGGATTTGGGAGGGTTTGAAGGAGGAGGGGTAAAAAATGGCGAACGGGGGCGGTGGTGCGGCGGCTGGGGAGTATGCGATGGCGAAGACGTCGGTTTGGTGGGACATCGAGAACTGCCATGTCCCCAAGGGTTGCGATCCCCACTCCATCGCACGCAACATCAGCATGGCCTTGGAGAAGATGGACTATCGGGGTCCCCTTAACATCTGGGCTTACGGCGACACCAACAACATCCCTTCCTCCGTCATCCAAGCCCTCTCTAGCACCGGGATCAGCCTCAACCACGTCCCTGCTGGTATTATTATTATTCATCATCTGTTTTTTTATTTACCTCTTTACTTTTTTTGTATATTCTCTTTCATCAATCATGATTATGGTTTGTTTTCTCTTTTATCTGCTTATTATTATTATTATTATTATTATTGTTGTTGTTGTTGTTTTTGTTGTTATTATTATTATTGTTGTTGTTTTTATTATTATTGTTATTGTTGTTATTATCATTACTATTGCTGTTGTTGTTATTAGTATTATTAATGATTCTGGGGTTTGATTGGCGGCCAAATGTAGTGTTTGGGGGCTTTTAACTTGTATTTTGGAAAGCGTAGATGATGGCCTTGTAAGACTTTGATAAAATCGACCTTTCTCTTTTAATTGAAGTTGCGCAAACTCATTTCAAAGATATGCATGGAATTGATGGGAGGCTTATATCCTTTCCTGGATAGGGAAAATTAAGAGTGGTGTATAATAAGTTTATTGGATTGTTCTTAGTGTCTGAACTAAAAATAATTTCAGATTGATTTGAACTTTCTGTGACAGAATTTTTACCAGGATAAATTTATATTGACTTCAATAGGTTATTTACAACTTCATCTTTTTTTCTTTCACTTCTTCCAGATGTGAAAGATGCTAGTGACAAAAAAATCCTTGTTGACATGCTGTTTTGGGCAATTGATAACCCTGCACCAGCTAATTATTTACTTATATCTGGCGATCGTGATTTCGCTAATGCTCTCCACCGTTTAAGCCTCAAAAGGTACAATATCCTGTTAGCCCAACCACAAAATGCATCTGCACCTCTTATTGCTGCTGCAAAGAATGTCTGGCGTTGGACTAGTCTAGTGGCTGGGGGTCCAGCTTTACCACCTGATGAAGACACATCTGGATCTGATGACTCTATACCAGAAAACACCCAATCAGGAAACCGGAAAGTGCATCGTGATGCCAAAGTTGAGAATAAGCATAAATACAAGCAATCTCGAAAACTTTCTACCCAAAGGAACCAACCAAGACCTTTTCAAAATGAAGCAAAACAATCTGTTGGTGATAAACTGGAGCGCTGTGATCCAGAAAATTTGGACAGAACCAATCAGAAGCGGTTCGCGATTAACCAACAGCATACCCAGGCAACCTCATCACAATTGTCTGGTAATGGATTGGATGCCAGTGTTTCATCCTTTCCCCAACCTCAAGCAACTGGAATGTTAAATACTGAGAAGCAGTCAAATGCTCAACCAACTTCCTCTAGCCTTTCCCATCAACATGTGCATATACGCCAAGGTAACCTTCACGAAGGATTTGTTGACAGCAAATTCAAAGCTCCTGCTAGTCCCTCCAATTTTGTGGTGCCTCCTCCCCCTTCATTGTTCCAGGGTGCTAATTATCATGTGCAGAACAATTATCCAAATCATTATCCAAGTGACTTCATGGCCTCTACATCTGCATTCAATTCAGCAAATATGTCTCAGCCTAATTCTTATCTGCATATTCCTCCTGAACGACGCCCCGGGTTTGATGCACCTTCTTATTCAAGTGGAACTCCATTAAGCATAAGTGAGCTTGCAAACACTCTTCATGATACCCACATATTTCAAGGGAACATGGCACCGAGGCCTAGTGTTGTTCCAGACCCAAATATTACAAATTTCAGGGATCCACACCGTGCTCAACAACCTTTACATGGTGTGGGACCAAAACCGTCAAATTATGATCTTGCACTGGTAGGTACTGTTATTCTTGCCTTGAATTCCTTAAAAGAGGACATGATAGTGCCTACTGAAGCAAATATAGCTGATTGCATCCTCTATGGAAAAGAAAGTCAACCAAGTTTCGATGTTAGTAGAGGTGTTGCATGTGCTCTTGAGCTACAAATGATTGTCATGCAGAAAGCTGGAGGTTTGCGCATATATATCCCTAAAGGTCAATCATTGTGGAAATGTTTGAACCCCATTGACACCAGTGTAAAAAATGCTAAAGCAAAATGTGCTGAAGTTCAGAAGTTCTTAACATCTCCCCCTGGCCGTGCTACTGTGATGGCTTCTCCTGCCCGGTAAAGCAAATATAAAATCTGTGATTTTCGTCAATTTGTTTCAATTGATTTCTTAACTATTTTTGTTTAAAATCTTGAAATAAAACAGGTACAAAGCCGCTTTGATCCTTCAGAAAGCATGCCTCTCAGATTCTAAGTTAGGTGAAGTATTGCAGATTTTGAACATTTTAATTACTATCAAAAAGTGGATTATACCTCATCCATCTGGCTGGCTGCCGCTGGCAATTAATCTACCCTTAAAAAAAACGGATACTTGTTGAAAGAAGTATAGCAGATGTCAGCTGGTATCCAATAGAAGGTAGTATGTTCATATCTTTTGGGTTCTTGCTGAAAAGTTGGGGTTTGAAAGTGAGTTTTACTACCGTAGTTTATATCAAACAGTTTGGCGGTTATTGTTTTAGTGTGTCTGTGATATGTTGACAAGTTTTCTTCTGTCTGCTTTGACAAATCACTGCAGTTGTAGAGTAGGAAAGTATGTTTAACAAGACTTTTGGGATGGATCAAGAATATTTGTCAGTAACCGTGACAAATTTATGGGTCATGATCTATCCTTTTTTATGTTGAGCTTTTTGAGGAGGGTTTTTACCTTCAGATCAATGGGCGTTTGGGTGGGCGAAGTATGATGATGTAACCTGATCTCTCAGTCTGCATTAAAACTGTATGCACGTAAAAAGCTTCTGTTCACGAGTCAGTTCTGATTTTATTGAAGTGGTGGTTGTGCTAGACAAGTTCTACAGCTGCAGAAAACAAAAAATATTTTGGATGCTTATGTCCTAATAGCAGTGGCAGTATTTGTATGAACTTGTATTCTGTTTCCTGGAGGTGGGCTGCTTGAATTTAAGTCTTTGGATTATGAAAATTGATTGCTTCAGAAGAAGTTTTGGCTTGAAATAGTCTGGTATATTACCTAGTTAAGAAAAAGTTGAAGTGTTCAATACATTTGGAATTTAGCCGACGGGGTATATTTTCCAACTTTGAAACGAAGAGTTGGAGTCGGTTATTTTTATAGCTCTCCTCTGATGAGTTGAAATGTTTCCTGATGTGTTTAGCTGCGACTAGCAATGTGCTTATGTCCTAATAGCAGTGGCAGTATTTTGTATGAACTTGTATTCTGTTTCCTGAAGGTGGGTGGCTTGAATTTAAGTCTTTGGATCATGAAAATTGATTGCTTCAGAAGAAGTTTTGGCTTGAAATAGTCTGGTATATCACCTAGTGAGTGAAGAAAAGTTGAAGTGTTCAATACATTTGGAATTTAGCCGACGGGGTATATTTTCCAACTTTCAAACTAAGAGTTGGAGTCCGTTAGTTTCATAGCTCTCTCCTCTGATGAGCTGAAATGCTTCCTGATGTGTTTAGCTGCAACTAGCAATGTGTATAATGTGGTGCAAGCCATTTCTCTATTTTTGGCTTCCTTTATGGAGCAGAGTACAGGAATATTACGGATTAAATGAATCAAGACTTGGGGTGTTCTGGTGTTTCTTCCATAGAATCTCTCGAGAGTTCTATCGCAACAATAGCTGTTAGGACTGATGAACTTTATTACAATGCGGACTATTTGGTACTTCGATCGAGCGGCTTTCTTTTTGGACCTTTTTCTTATTATTGCTTTTTTTTTTTATGTCTAAAAATTGCGAAGTATGGAACTTTATGAGTGTCATTTTGTGAAGTTTGTATTTTGTATTTGATGATGGCTACTTTTACAAGCTTGGATTAGTGTGCTAATATATGCATAAAATATACGAAACAGTCGAAGACTTAAACGCTTGACTTTCGACAAGAACCTCATACGTAAAATGCCTACCGTTATCATTAGCCTTCGCATTCTCTCTTTGCTTCCTGCATCGTTATCATTCGTTAAATCAATTACCAAGCGTTTTAGATATGAATCGTTTCTGATCACCCACGGTAGTTATCTTCCCAAGAAAATCGCAATCTCCGGGGAAATTAGCATAGTGGTTCTGAATAACAAATCAACCAATATGGTTGAATCACAAAAAGATGATCCTTGGTAGAGTTTCCTAATCAATCTATGTGATTGAATCACAAAAAGATGATAATTGTTACAAAAAGATAAAATAATAAAAAAGACAATTGATAGATTGGCCGGCAGGTGGGGGAAGTAAAGAAGTGATGACATGACGATGGACATATGGATTACTCAAGGCTGACGCGGCTACTCGCACGACCAAGACAACCAACCAACCGTAGAATAGAAAATATAATACATCTCTTTCTTCTTCTTCTTCATCAACCCTTCTCAGTCCAACTACATGCGAGTCGATCCACCAGTCCAACAAGGAAGGAACTGATCGAAGAAGAGCTTCCTCGCCATGCCTACTGTGATGGAAGTTTCTTGTCACATTACTGCTGCTGCTCACGCCTGCCTTCCTCAACGTCTCCCCAAGATCACCACCACTCGTGCTTTCCTACTCCCACTGCCCAGGCCTAAACGACGCTCTGCGTCCGCGGCTGCCATGGCGGTGGAACAGGCCGGGGGCAAGATGGTGGTGGAGCTGGTTGGCGCCTTCAACGAGCTGACTGAGAGGATGAACTTGCTCTCCACCGCCTCTTCCTGCCTCCTCTTTAAGACCCTCAAGTTCTCCCTCCCTCTCCTCCACTCCCTCCCTTTCTCACCCGACGACGCCCGACCCCCTCTTTCCCGCGCTCTCTCCGTCGCTTCCCTCCTCGCCCACCTCCAGGTATTATCATCAACCATTGTTATTATCATCTCATGCGCATGCACTTAATTCTCTCCTCATCTATTTCCGCCAACAACTTGCAAGTCAATTTAATCTTCAACAATTTGCCAGTCAATTTAATTTTGATTCTGCAAGCAATAACTAGCTATCTACGTAGGTGGTGAATTGATAAATTGCGATGTTTGTGTAGGAAAATTAATTATATAATAATTGAAGATTCATTCACTCACCAAAATAGCTAACTGCAAGAGCTAGCTAGGTAGGTAGCCCGGCGGCCTAATCTGAGTCATATTTTGTGTGGGAGGGATTGCAGATGGATGCGGAAGTTATATCAGTTGGCATATTGAGAGAACTTATCGAGGGATCTACTATAACCATTCAGCAGGTTAAGCAACAAATTGGGATGGGGACTGGTCACCTCTTGTTTGAGAGCTTGCGGGTCAAGGAGATCCCTTCCAAAGTAGAAATCCTAGACGTGGAAAGCTCCAATGCCTTAAGAAAATTCTGCTTGAGCTACTATGACATCAGGGCTGTGATCGTGGAACTCGCTGTTAGGCTCGATGCGATGAGGCATTTGGATTGCTTCCCGAGATATGTGCAGCAGAAGCTGTCTCTTGAGGTCTTGAAAGTGTACGCTCCCCTGGCTCATGCAGTCGGGACTGGGACTCTGTCTCTGGAATTGGAAGACTTGTCTTTCAGATACCTCTTTCCTTGTTCTTACCTGTATGTTGACACTTGGCTAAAAAGTCGTGAGCAAGGAACCAAGCCCCTAATAGATGAATATAGAGATCAGCTGCTTCACTCGCTCAATGCAGACGCTTTACTTGTGGAACTAGTGGATGCGGTTTCCATCAAAGGTCGTTATAAAAGCCGTTTCTCCACTATGAAAAAGCTTTTGAAGGATGGCCGAAGGCCCGAAGAAGTTCATGATATTATGGGTCTCAGGATTATCTTGAATCCGAAACCTGGAGAGGAGATAGTTAATAGAGGACAAAGAGCTTGCTATAGAACTTTTGAAGTGATACAATCTTTATGGAAGATCATTCCCGAAAGGACAAAGGACTACATTGCCGAGCCCAAAAGAAATGGATATCAGAGTTTGCATATGGCAGTGAAGGTAAATGAGGATGTGGTGTCTGTGCCAATGATGGAGATACAAATTAGAACCACTGAAATGGATAAGATGGCTGTTGGTGGAAGTGCTTCTCATTCACTATATAAGGGAGGTCTTACCGATCCAGAAGAGGTAAATCATGTTTTTGCTTGCTATTGTTTCATTTTTTTCCCAATAGCTAAATGTAAATATCTCAGTGATTCATGATGATTGGAAAGATGATTAGAATCTTAGATTGGCAATGTATATACGTTTTTGGGGATGCAAATTGAGCATTTTATGATCGCGGAAAACTGTTTATAATCATTCTAAATTCATGCAAAAGTCGGCTGGGGAATGGGTTTTCATTTATTTTATATATGCTAGCTGTGCAATATCAGTTTTAGATGGTTATAGCTGAAGTACCGTAAGGAGCTGAGATTTTGCCGTGCATACCCGAAATTCTTGTTTGGTGAACATTGTTTATATCTAATGTTGGTCCTAATATCACATCTGATGTGATCATTTAGGGTTATGATCATAGTTACTGTCATTGCTTTATGTTTTTCTGTACCAAACTTTGTTTTTACATTCCTGATGCGCAGGCAAAACGGCTAAAAGCTATTATGATGGCTGCTGCTGAACTTGCTGCTTTGCGTCTCAGCGACTTCTCTTCTGCTAATCATCAAAGAGGTTTTGAAATATATGGAGGAAATCGAGTTTTTCAACTACTTGATAAAAATGGAGATGGCAGGATAAGCCTTGAGGAGCTCACTGAAGTTATGGAAGAACTTGGAGCCGAAGGGGAAGATGCAGATGAGCTTATGCAGCTTCTGGACGCTAACAGTGATGGATCCTTGAGCTCGGATGAGTTCGACCAATTTCAAAGACAGGTAATGTTTCTTTCACAATTACATCGTACGAGATTATGCATAGAAATCGTTTTCGTATTTGTAAGTCCCTCCATTTCTTGTTGTCGCAACTCTCCAAATTATACATAGTATCTAGAATCCCAAAAACTAGAAAACGTTGATGATTTATCCTGAATGTGATAGTTTTGTATGTTTATATGCGAATTAAAATGCTGTTCCGAGTTGTGTTTTGACAATCATCTCTGTGTTTCTTCTTTATGTTAACTGAGAACGTAATCTTTGGTGTCAGGTTGAGTCGATTCGAAATTTAGAGGACAGAGATTACCAGTTCAAAACAATATTGGCAGAAAAGCTACAAATGGATGATAGCACGGGTCTGTTTCAAGTGTACCAGAAAGAGTTGGGTGATAAAATGATCGGCAGATGACATGGAAGTATGGAAGAAGCTTTACTCATCGACTACTCGGCTTTTGTTTTGGTTGGTTCCAAGAAAATTATTAGAAAAATGTTGGATGCGTCCATGTTGCATCGCTCAAATTGTAAATAAGAGCTCGAGTGCTTGTAGCCTTGTACAGTACCTCAAGTGAATACTTTAATCTCCCAGTGTGTTCCCTATCTGTGACTGTATTTCTCAGAACGTCGTTCGTGTGATTGGTTCCTTAATATTGTAGCTGTACAAGATAATTTGTTAAAAAAAAAAACAAGCTCATATACTGGCTTTTTAATCGACTTCTAAATACATCTCTCATTCTTATCTTCGCTTGATGAAAACAATGGATAATAAAACTAAAGAGTGGACCGAAGAATGGAAAAATCTCTACTGCTCGCATCTTAGGCTTCTGTCGTCAAAATATGTTGACTTGGGCAAATGCTTAATTCATTTAGTAGCGTCGAACATAGCTGTAGGACAATAAGACCTTCCCAGTTAAAGATGGACGAGACAAGGATAGCAAAAACTGATAAGAGGTGTGAATGTGAAACTCAAAATTCAAGCCCGATATTATCTCCTTCAATTGCATTGTGTACCAATATATGAACTTTATAATCTGTGTATTTGGCATCGGGTTAAAAGTAAAGCACACCTGTCTGTACAACAGAAGATCCCCTTGAGATTTTTTAAGCTCCACAACGTAAAGAGATGAGCTTAGTTCGAGTACCTGAAAATAATCAATAAACTTAAAAAGTGATGTGTTTATGGACAGTAGGAGTTCTATGTGGGAATTTGGTACAACACTTAATTAACTCAACCGGTTACTGATTATTATTAAGGTAGAAGTAAAGGAGGCGCTTTAAGGCAGCATAAGGATTTCACTGCAAACAAAAACAGGTTCTTCAAGAATGACAGCTTCAGGATCACGTTGAAAATACAGATTCAAGATCACAACAATATATACCCAGTTTTTTCTAATAAAAAAACAGGTTCTTAATTCTTATTATCAATTATCATTCACTTTAGAGTTAAGTGGGTATAGAATTCAGTTAAGCTAAATTTTTTTGGTCCAGCAGTAACATTTACCTCTGCCATGACTAAAAGACTAGCAGAGGTTGTCCGATGTTGGCGTTGCTGAGTGACTTTGAGCTGCATACAACGACAGTGAAGTTTTATCAAATTAATTTTCTCACACAATATTTCTTAAATTTTTTATATCTGGAGTTAATCCCGCATTAACAAACATTAAAAAAATAATAATAATAATTAAAATTTAAAAAAATCAAAGTTGTTGATATATGTCAAAACCTTTCCGTTCATTTTCTTTATGCTTAATCCCATTTTTGCGACTGTGTCTTCTATCTTCTCAAGTAAATCTTTCAAGGCATGGTTGGATGTGAACATAATTCTCCTCTCGGAGGCATGCTGGAGGAGGAGAAACAATACTGTGATTAACTCAAATCATAGCAGCGCAGGAATTCAACCAAAGAAGCCTTTAATTAAATATTACTTTAGATGAAGCGAATAAATTCTGACCTCCTTCTCAAAGAAGCCAGACAAATCAAGGCCCGAGGACATTCCAATAAGTTGAAAGGCGTTGGTTAGGGTAGGAACAGCTCCTAGTATATCCGACTGTCATAGCCTCGAACAGAAACGCCACAATGTCACTTTTATGAGGACTCGCGTATAGACCAAGAGGTAGCATGCAAACAAGCAATATTGAGATCTTACCGTTCCTACAGAGATTGGTTCCTCGTGAAGGAACTTATCAGCCTCCTCATAAGGACTCGCAGGAATATAATTTTGACTGAACCATTCATCTGCTTTGATTTCGGCAATGCTAATTCGAGTTTTAGGATTTGGATCAAGAATCTTCCTAATTATGTTTTGGGCACCCGAAGACAGCCACTTTGGGATCTGAGTCTGTCCCCTAAAGATCTAGAAAATCAAAGGAAAAAGAATATGAAAATATGGGAATCTGACATCCTTCAAAAAAAAATAAAAAAAGTGAAGTGGCAATTGTGTTTATACCTTCTGATAGAGGACAGCAAGATTTCTATCCTCGAATGGAAGATAACCTGCGAGTATAACATACAAAATAACACCACAAGACCAAATGTCTGATGTTGCACCGTCATATCCTCTGTTTGCAAGTACCTGATCGCATACAATCAAAAGGACAATGAGCAAATATGCATGCATCCCTGCATTTTATCAATTATAACAATAAAAATATTGTGCCGACGTTTTCCATCCAGCTCTCCAGCCACATCCTTTTATAACTACCTAAGTTAGATTTTCAAGATCATAACTAATATTTACCCTTATTTCATATTGTAGGTGGAGAACATTAGTGTTAAATGACAGTATAGCATGATTCTAGAATAATACTCAACATTTTTATCATATCCTTTACAGAAAAATTTTGCTTACTTACTGACACTGTTGTCTCAAATTGGTGTGAACTGTGAAGTTACCTCAGGTGCAACATAATTGGGGCTTCCACAGGTTGTATGCAGCAAGCCGTCATCTCGAAAGTGCTGTGGCAAAGCACTAAGTCCAAAGTCCGAAATCTTGATATTTCCTTCGGCATCAACAAGTACATTTTCCGGCTGCCAACATGATTAGCAATGTTAAATATGAAATTAGAACAATAGAA
>JAVDBV010011278.1:0-12147 GCA_032619315.1 Piper longum
TATATATATATATATATATATATAGGATCACTTCACACCCCTAATGTTTCGCCAATCCAATTAGCAATGGTTTCTTTGTTAGGAACAATGCAATGGGCCCCCAGAAGTAACTTGCAATAAGTTTATAGGCGTCCAAACATTATGTGAGATAAATCTAACAATTCTCTCTCTCACACATCATACCACCTAAATTATTTCCCCTTTACCACATGCAAGGTCTATATATTATAATGAAATTCTTCGACATACAATGATACAAACCGAGGCAACAGCAAAGTCAATCAAGCTCTGATACCAATGTTAGGCCCAAGAGGCCCTAAAAAATAACTTGTAATAGATTCATAGACATCTTTTAATCCAAAAGCCAGGAATAAGGGTTTTCCATTAACTTATATACAAGTCACCAATTGCCTCTAAATATTATGTGGAATAAACCCAACATCTTCCACTTCCCTTCTTCTTCTTTTCTTCTAATTTCCATCTTTTTCTTCTGCACCAGCATCTTTTTCTTTTCTTCTCAAACATGTGTGTGCCTTCAACTTACAAATTTAGCTTTAGGGCAACTAAAGCTCGTTTAGTCTACGTTGCCGGCGAGCATGCTTGCGAGGAAACTGAATCAATAGATATGAAACAAAGGATAAGAAGCTTGTTGCCATTGAGCAATGTTAATTAAATAGGTGCAACTTGGGGTACAGAAAATGCACTTGAAAACCTCAAATCCATGGCCTACAAGGACGTCCATTAACCTTGTTGCAGTTTTGAAGGAGTTAATGTTAACGGAGAGCTAAAAGAGTTATTAAAACATTGGGAATTTGTTCTGAATTTGGGACATCAACTTTCAGGCGCTAAAATGGTAGGCCTTCGATAAAAATAAATGCATGGTTTTGGTTGTTTCAATGTTTAAGCATTTCCAATGCCAACTGATTTGTTCGTGAGATTAAGCAGTGGTGACTATAATTTGGTGAAAATAGAAAACGAAATTAAACTAAACTAGATTAGCAATTCGGCTCTGGTTCAAAATAATTTGGTTTGGTTTTTGATTAGGCCGAATGACAAACAAAGTGTATTTTGATATTTCATTTCGGAACCGAACCAAATATAATAATTGATTTTTAAAAAAAAATATTCTAAAATCTATATTTATCTTAATTGTCATGAAATTATATCATTTTATGATTAAATATTATATATTTAATATGATATATAGTTATATATAATTAAAATTACTTGTTAAATGGTTGTGTTTAATAAAATAATGATATAAATTTAATTAAATAAGTAGACAATTTTTTTTATAACTTATATGGTATAATTCAGTTATTTGGTTATTGAACCGAACCGAATTCGATTCTACTTTATTTTCAGATCAGGTTCGGTTTCAAATTCTGGATCCTTATTGGGTAGTTTAGTTCGGTCAGTTCCAAACCGATTAAATGGTCAGCCCTAGGATTAAGGGTATTGTTTGGAATTTGGAAGTCCAATTAATTCCGGTGATAAGGATCTTATAGAGTAGTTGATTAAACTCCTAAAATAATAGTTGCCCAATTTATAACTCCATTCTCCTCCACAGAGAAAGTCTAATGGGCCAATGGGCTTGCGATGAGTACAATTGTAATGGGCTATGGCGAATGGGCTGCATTTGTATCCCCGTCCATGAAAAAAGAAGAAGAGAAGATGCCAAATTCTATTATCACCAAGAATCCTCATCTTCAATTATCCTACCTGATCACCTCACGAGAAATGTCATGTATGCTGTCTATGCATTGAGCTCCTCAGAGCTATCTCTCACCTTACACACAAGTCCAATTTATCTTCTTTTGCTAGAAAACACAGACCTTACACTCAACATCTGATGAACATTAATGATTGAATGGGATACAAGCAAAGTCATAAGGTAGAAGCTGCCAACATATATTCCATCAACAAAAGAAAAAAAAAGATCCACCTCACAATTCACACCCTAACCCAATGGTCACTATCTGGTCATAAAACGGTTTAAAAATTAGAGGTACCATTGTACAATGAGTGGACCAAACCGGAAAACAAATGGGTAGAGTAAGTCAAGCATGATTTTGACTTGGGACTGACAAATTTTAAGTAGGCACAGAAGCATTCTGGCACGGACCAGATATACCCAAAGATCCGGCCTGACCCAAAGATTGCGTGAAAAACCGGTTCATCTGACATCCCTTTGATTACTGATTATTGCTTAGGAGAGATGATATGTGATCAAGACCTCACAGCATGATTCTTTTCTATCTCTAGCTTTGTGTAGATGATATCTTTGCTTTATTAATTTTTCTAGGGTTTTTTCTTTATTACGAATCAGGGCCCCAACGTTGACAAATGGCTAAATTTAGACAATTACTAATAAGGTTGCATTGATAAAAATACGGTCTAGCCGAGAGAAATTAAAGATGGTTTTTTCACCGAGACCATATCGATCTGTCCTGCTATTAATAATCTTCTAGGGTCAAAAATATCTCTATGGGCACATGACTCTTATTAATATATCGAATCTTACATATTAAATATTTGAACCAAAATTAACAAGTAAAATTAGCAGGCACCTGGCTACAAGGGATCCGCTTAATGGACAGGCCCCAATTTGTAAAAAAACCATCTTTAATTTCAATCTCCAAGGCAGAGTATAATTGTGAAAATTACTTCTGTTTGCATCCCTAGGTTTGTTTTATGTTTACTCTACATAGTTTCTATGTCTAGTCTCTGCAACTCCAAGGGATCAGATGGTCTGTAAGATTTGATTATTGAAATGAAGACGGTGAAGGAAGCTAGCTATTATAATTACTGCGCCGGATTTATTCAACTGCTTTCTTCATCATGACTAGGTAGCTTTTATTATTTTTCCATTGACTATCGCAAGTTGTTTTGCATTTGGCAGGCAAAGAGTTGAGGTTCTTATGGCCATAATTTGTTGGTAATTGATGCACATAGAAAACGGATATAGCACTCACATTAAAATTTATATTTGTCAACCATTTTATTATGTTCGATTAAATTGCATTCAAAATTAAATTAACTGACAATCCGTTATCATAGAAATTTTTGTTTTCCTTTTTTCTAGCATAGAAATATTTCAGATGAAAACTGACTTTTTTCCTGTTCTTGAAGTTCTTGGAATTGATTGGCAAAGGTGAATGAAAATACAAACTACCCTCTTCCATCTCCCAAAAACTTCACCAGATGTAAGGTTGACAGCCACAACCTATCAGCTTCTTAAACTGTTTTTTTTTTTAAATAATAACTTCTTCAATTGTTTGCAAAAAATAACTCCTTCAACTAACAGCCCTTTTTTTGAAAACGAAAAACAAAAAACAAATTAATTGTACCTAATTATTTCGTAGACAACCAAAGAAAATTTTCTTAGCGGTTTTTATCGATCAAGCTTCAAATTTAGCACATTTTCATGATTCTAGAATAGTAGAGAGTAACATGCTTAAGTTTCTGTACACATGTTATTATATGCATATATTGTATTGTAAATATTATTGCTAGTATTACATAATAATATGCAAAAAAAAACCCGTTTATTTTACCTTTATGTAGCTGAAATCATGATCAATGACTGGCCAAATGTAATTAGATCAAATGTGAAGAAAATAACAATATTTAAGAAGTTAATAACACAAATATTTAAATTTATTATACTCAACAAGAATTGATATCCAACAGAGTTAACAGATATCCAAGAGGAGTGTCTGTTTTTTTTTTATGTGAACAACAGATTAACAAATTTACTCCAAAATTATAATAGCCGCTTCTCACCACGCGCCTCCGCCCCTACACTCCAATCCACACCCTTGCACCTCCCCCTCCCTTTCCTTTGCCTCTATGTACCCCAAACGCTCCAATCTCTTTAATAAGTGGTTATATGTGTATATATGTCCATGTTTTATCCTCTCTAAGGAAGCTTTCTTTGCTTCTTAAAGCCCACTCTCCTTCAGCTTATTTGACGTTTATTGGGTTGGCTGAGCTAGTTAATTTCTGACCGCCGGCGGCCGGCGGGGATGGTGCCGGAGATGGAGCAGGAGGGGGAGAAGGTGTATCCCGCCCCACTGGCTTCCCATGAGGACATTGTCAGGTGCCCGGCTTTGTTTATGGACTCCCTCCGACGCTTCCATACCCTGCTGGGTACTAGATTCATGTATGTCAGAGAAAGAAGCTTTTTTTTTTATCCCTCTTCTGTGTGTTTGTTCTTGATGCAGTTATGGTTGGTTTGGAATGAAATGGGTAGTTATTTATAGAAGAGATTATTAGTATGTTGATTGCATGTGGGTTTCTTTTGTTTGTCGAGCTAGCTGTGTCTTTTTTGTTTTAAATGTTTATTGCTAATGTTGAGAAGATGTATAATCTCATTTGCATGTCAGAGAGGGTGGAAGGTACGGTGATTAGTTTAACATGCATGTTTGCAAATCTCTGCTTTTTTTAAGCAGGATTCCTGTGATAGGAGGGAAGGAGCTTGACCTGCAGCTGTTGTACATAGAGGTCACCAAGAGAGGTGGCCTTGAGAAGGTGAGACCTTTCTCTCCCATTTTGATTGGTGCATCCTATACTGTTTGATCATTTGAGAATCTTTAGCTGTTCTTTTCATCTTGTTTGGGTTGTGATGGTATGATGTCTGAAAGGTTGTTGCTGAGAGGAGGTGGAAGGAGGTGATTGCAGCATTCAACTTCCCACCCACAACCACAAGTGCCTCCTTTGTTCTGAGGAAGTACTACATCAGCCTCCTCCACCACTTTGAGAAAGTTCACTTCTTTCGTCTCCAGGGGCCTCTTGTCGCTCCGGCTGGTGAGGACGAGGCATAAAAATCCAATCTTTGCGTCTCATATCTTCACCATTGTCAGCTTAAACAGGGGTTAATGCTGTGCTTGCCTGCAGTGACAGCGCCGGCGAGGGGCTTTTCGGGCGGACTGTCGCCGGAGAAGGTGAACGGCAGCGGAGGTAATGCGGCGGCGGCGGCGCTGCTGGTCAGAAAGAGGAAGCCAGACTTCGGCGGCGGCGATGGTATACAGCTCGTAGGTAAGCGGTCGGTAAATGTGTTAGATTTGTGCTACTATCTTAGCGTGGGTCCGACACTATTGCGGGGCCCACATTTGTTCTCGAATAGATTTTTATGGGCCCCACATCCGTCTACATGTTGGATTGTGCAGATTTTGGTTGCCCTGTTGACTCTGTCCAACATTAGATATTGTTATTCAACTGGATTATGTTTGTGGAAGTTGCTAATACAATGTGAGTTGGTGAGTGATGCTTATGATTGATTGTGTTGATGTTTGTAGCACCGATAAATTTTCCCGTGGTTGGGACGATTGATGGGAAGTTTGATCATGGCTACTTGGTGACCGTCCGGCTAGGGTCGGAGACACTCCGTGGAGTGCTCTTTCACCCCGTGTCGCCAGCCAGTCCTGCCCCCTTGGCTGTTGGAGAGAATGCCATTGTACCCTATGTGAGTGGCCCTCCCAGGCGCCTCAGTCGGAGGCGCCACAGGCGGAGGAGGGATCCCGGGCATCCTAAGCCGAACAGGAGTGCCTACAATTTCTTCTTCGCTGAGAAGCATTCCACCCTTAAGGTCTTGTACCCACGGAGGGAGAGGGAGTTTAGTAAGATGATTGGCGAGTCGTGGAACAAGCTCACCCAAGAAGAAAGAATGGTGAAACTGTCATTGATTATATGCTTAATATGTTGGCATGGATTTTTTAACGCGTCTAAAAATATGGATTACTCACTTTCCATTGTTTATTTGGTTGCCTTTTGTTGTTTATTAGGTGTATCAAGATTGTGGATTGAGAGACAAGGAAAGGTACAAGAGGGAGATGCAAGAATACAGAGAGAGATTGAAGCTTGTACAAGTGCAGGCCATGGAAGAAGAAAAGGTTGGACCTGCCTCACAGGTGGATTCAAAAAGTGAGACGACAACATCCGATACTTGACTTGATGATGAAGTACACTCTTGTTTGCAACAGATATACAATTGTTGGTTGATTCGTGGATGGATTTTGATGTTATCTAAATATTTTAACAAGGCATATCTTAGTTCTAGGTAGATCATTACTTAGGAGACTAATGGACTTGCTGTTACTTCAAGTTAGTAACTATATCCGGTCTTTATCTTCGTTGTTGCTAACATACAATAATACTCAATGTCTTGGGGAGAGGCAAGAGTGTAGATTAGAGATACTAATCTTGTTGTTTCACTAATTTATGTCAATGCCATGTTGGCTGTTGTCTTGTTAGATTGCCATCCTTATGCTAATAAAATTTATAGCCATAAAATTTGAGGTGAAAGGTTGTAGAGTATTTATTGTAGCATTTTACACTATCTGCCCATTAGTAAGCGAGTTTTCGTGTTCATGGTAGGTGGATTGTCCTGGGCTCTTTTCTTTAAATGTAAGTTTATGATCTAAACCCAAATAAATCTTGGACCATTTGTATTGTACGTGCTTATCCTAAACATGGGGCATGTCCGCCGTCTATGTTTGGTCACCAATTATTGTGGGTCACGGCATATTAGAAAAGGCACGTCAAGAAATGTATGTTTAATATTTGTAGCTTAAGAAGCAATTCATGTTAAATTTTATAAGGGTGTGTTAGCTGGGAATTGTTTCTATAGCTAAGAAAAGGTGAAGTTAATGTTTGATACGCGACATATGGAACCTAGTGTTTTTCAAACTTCTAACGAAAGGGGTTATTTTGTTCACAAATCATGAAAAATTTGTGGATCTGTCAGTTTCTTGCATTCTTTTATTGGCCATGAATTAGAACCAGCCTGCTCTAAATTAGAAATGGACTAATTAACCAGATAGATGTAATGTTTCCTGTTAATCTGAGCAAAGCAAGATCTTATTAATGTTTTCTATCAAGCAAGTTGATGGGTCATGAGTAGTGTAGTCTAATACGAAAGAGTGGTCTTTAGCAGGTGATATAAAACACGTTTAGCTTGATCACATCATGCCGCAAAATCTCATCTATTTTAAAGTTTATAAATTAATTAAACGGGGTTCAAAACAACAAAGATGGAAATAAAATTTGATTCGAAAAGCCATCGCATTCTTATTAAACAATGGTTTGATGACAATACTTTAAAACCGAGCTTAGTAACTCACGAGGCCCCTAATCATTCATTAGTGACGTAAAAAGTGTGTGTGTGTGGGCTGGCAATAGCCTGGGCGTGGGAGTAAGATGAAGGGGGCTTGTTTTGGGCATACTGAGGGCAACACCCTCGGTCATATCAACCGGGTCCCCCGACGGCGTCGACCAATCAAATTCATGAATGATGCGTGCTAGGGTTAGCTGCATCACCTCTAGGGCCAACGTGGTGCCCACGCACGACCTCCGCCCCGATCCAAATGGCAGCAGTTCGAAGTGCCGGCCCCACACGTCGACGTCCACGTGGCGGCCCATGTACCGTTCCGGCAGAAACTCGTCGGGGTTGGGCCACAGCGATGGGTCCCTCTGTATCTTCCACACGTTGGCGACCATCCACGTGCCAGCCGGGACATGGGTCCCACCCAGCGTGAAGTCCTCGATGGCTTCGTGTGGGGCCAGGAGCGGGGCCACCGGGTAGAGCCTGAGGGTTTCCTTGACGACGGCCCGGAGGTAGTCTAATCTGCTGATGTCCGATCGCTTCACGACACCATCACGGCCGACGACGGCGTCCAACTCTTCACGGGCCTTCTTCAAGACCCGAGGATTGTTCATGAGGGCTGACGTCGCCCATGTCATCTCCATGGATGTCGTCTCGGCTGATGCGATCATTAGCATCTTCAACAAAAGGAGGCATACGATACCAAATTGTTAGATTAAAATAGTTAATGATCTAGATACAGCAATATATATGTTGGAGACATCAATCAGCAGGTGTACATATTACACGTGAACCTATCTGTTTTTTTTTTTTTTTTTTTTTTGTCGAGGTCGATCGATCTGTCCACCTGCGTGTGGATGGCAATTATGATACCAATAACAAAGCCCTGAATTAGTTTGACTAACATTACGAGTCTTTCTGGTGGTGGTTACATCAGATTCTCATGAGGTGATTATTTTAATGTGTTTCGGATCTTTGGATGAGTCGTGGCTGATCAGGGATCAGATATGACCGAATTCTAAAATCCTATCAAAAAGTTGCTAGCTAATTAATTTTCCTTTTTTTCCAAAGCAATTAAATTACAATGAATGAGTAGAAAAAAAATTAATTTCCCTTTACAATGTCCAATGATCCGAATCCCAACTGATCCGATCAGAATCAAATAAATTAATCAAAATCAGTAAAAATCATTTCAATTTTTAATATGATATATATATGTATGAAATATAATCCAATATTAAATAAAATAGAGAAAAATTCGCAGATTATGTTTTTTTCTTAATATAAAATACCCCAATTCAAATTGAAGATGAAGCCCAAACCTCTATCCGAATTTCCCTTATAAAGTGAATTTGAACCCTAGGGGACATCTAAACCTATTGAACATATGTATGGTATATCAAGATCGAACTCTATCCCTTATAATTCGCGTGTCTAGAAACCACATGGAAAAATAAAAATTGGATCATTAATGAAATATTCAAATACCCCTAATCTCCCGAATAACCTTAGCATACATCAAATTCATTCGAATAATCAAATATTAAAAACTAAAATATAACTATCCCTAAGATTGTTCATATGTCTAGTAATTATCAAATAGAAAAGTAAAATTTTTGGCTCCTCCCGGGAGCGACGCTGATGGAGATGCTGTGCATCTCAACCGTCGCTTCCTAGGGTGATCATCGGCGGAGACGCACGGCGTCTCCATCGGCGACGGCGTCGCTCCCAGGAGGAGCCAAAACTGGTTGAATAGAAAAACATGGATCTAAGACAGATAAAGATAGATGTGGAAGTAGATAGAGAAAAGGTTCTTACAAACGCAGTGGCCTTGACGAAGGTATCCCCAGTACGAGAGTCCGCCGGCGAAGTGCTTCCATCCTTTCCAAAAGAGATCAATTCATCCATTAGATCTCTCTCCACTCCTTCACCTTGTCGCCTACCCCCTCTATGCTCCTCCAACCATCCCTCCATGATCGAATCGATCTCCTTCGACGTCTTTCTCAACTCCATCTCATACTTCCAATCCAGCCACTTGAGAAATGGCAGCACCGACCCCACGGTAGGCACCCCGAGGAGGCGCTGCACCTCCTCCGCAGCCCTCTGGAACCTCCGAGTGATGTCGCCGTCTTCGTTGCGGCCGGAATTCCGCTTTCCGACCACCATCCTTGTGATGACATTGAAGGACAATGTCCATAGCTTATCCTTCACGTCCACCGGTGCAGTTTTACGTGTCTGATATTCCATACACAAACCATGCAGCTCCTTCACCAAGGCGTCGACCTCGGAGACCCAGATATGGTGGAGGGAATCAAGCCGGCGGGGGGAGAGGAGCTCCTGCACTGCGAGCTTGCGGGCATGGCGCCATGTCGGGCCCGCCGGAGCGAGGCCGAAGCTGGCGTAGTTGAAGCCAATGTGACGGCCGACGCTTGTGCATGGCCGGCTGCCCAAGGCTCTGTCGTTGGTTGTGAAGCACTCCCTCGCCATGTTGGCGCTGCTTACCACCAGAAGCCGGCGGCACCCGAGGCGAAGGGAGAACATCGAGCCGTACCGGTCGGCAAGACCGGCAAGGATTCGATGTGCCGGAGCCTTGCCGAGGAGAAGCGGTATGTGTCCGAGGATTGGCCATCCACTGCCCGGCTCCGGCATTGTTCGAATGGTGCAGGTGTTTGGAGCCTTCTTCCTGATTAGGAGTAGGAAAAGGAGGATGGCCGCGGCCATGGCCGGATAACAAGCACTGTACTTGTCGACGCTGCTGATACCGGCGGTATCCATGAACGTAGTTTAGCTAAGCTACGACGTAGGTGACCTCTAAGATAGATATAGTCGTCGGTCCGAAATATAATAAACAAAAATGAGTATCAAGTTCAAAGTTTGTTATTAATACTTTAAGTAAGTATTTATGACGCGACATATATAAATCTATCTGCCATGAATTATATGGAAGGTATTAACAGTCATGTATTAATCGTGAGAGGTAGTTTGTCCCTGGCATGTGATGTTGGTATACATACATACATACATATATATATATATATATTGTCAATGTAATTATTTATTCTTTTAAATTGCTGAATTATGCAAAAGGGATTACATTCATGTGTTAAATATATGACAGCTTTCATAAGTAATTAATTTATTCTGGCAGCGAGTGTTTAACATAATGCGCATTGAATATATACAATCTTTTTTAATAAAGTTGACTTTTTGGAAATTTTATAAATCCTACCTTTTTTTTATTAAACCAATTCTACATTTTTTAATTCATTTATTTCAAGGAAAAGCTTAATTTATTTCATTTCTTTCATTCATTTTTTTTATAAATCTCACACCAACACAAAAAATTTAAATGTATCTTCTTTCTTAGGCTTTTTAGTTAGTGTAAAAGAAATGTAAACGCCATAAAAAAATTTAAATGATCAATTTAATTACTAAAATTTGTATATATACAATATAGTTTTGAAAAGATTATTTTTAAAATATGTTTTATATTTAAATTAATCATAACTACCTTATATAGCTCACTCATATGCTTTAGAATGAGTAAAAAAATTCTCCCTCTTCTTATTTATTAAGATAAGAAAAATATTTTTTTTGCTCATTCGATAGTAAATGGGTGATCATATAAAATAATAATGATTATTTTATACTTTATTAGATATAATTATACTTAATTTGTATATAAAATAATTAATTAAACTTTTTTTATAAATAATATATCATATTATCTACATTTAGTACAATTACTTATTTTAAAATTTTCATATTATTTATACGAATTTCCGGGGATTATCAACTGTTGGTGGTAAGCCAAAGCTTGAGCGTGAGCCTTGAATAAGTCGTATTGAGGACGGCATGACCTTTGGCTTGGTTCAAATCAGACTGACTCAGTGATTTGTTAGACAATAATTTAGGTTTTGTTTTGTTTTCATTGACCTCAATACTTAATCATGTTATATATTTTATATTGCCATATATTGCGTGAGCCATGAATAGGCTGATTGAGGACGATCTGACCTATTGCTCGGTTCAATTCAGACTGACTCAGTGATTTGTTAGACAATAATTTAGGTTTTGTGTTCTTTTCATTGACCTCAGTACTTAATCATGTTATATATTTTATATTGCCATATATTTTTAAAATAATACACTGCCAGTCAAATTGTGAGAATGACACCAAAACAAAAGTCTTCGTCCCGAGGCAAATAATCACGGCAATACGGCAAAAGAGAACAAAAAAAAAAACTCTCCATTTGGGGCCGTTGAGAAGAATATTGGGTACGGTCCAGATAGAGTCAGAATCTTGGGCGGCACCCCTCCCACGGAAGCACCTTTACGTGGCACCCTCAGTTGGCAGCACTGACTAGTCTTACATAAATGTGCCACGTACAGCTTTATGACCTCAGGGGTGCCTAGCTATGACTAGTCAGTACTGCAAATTGAGGGAGCTAAATTTAGCTTGACCATTTTCAAACTAAATTAATTTACCTTTAAGTTTGAATAAAACTTAACAGGCTATTGAGTCAAGTTGAATCCCAGCACAGAAACTCTAGCTTTATTAATTATTTATATTTTCTTCCGTGAAATTTAAACAAAAATTAATTTTTTTAAAATAAATTATTTCAACCTTTAATCAGTTAAATATTAAATATTTCAACCTTTAAGCAGTTATGGGTTAAATAATTTGTTTGTACACAAATCTATATATTATAATATAAAATCATCATCGCAATATGATCATTTATATATCATTTTTGAGATTTAATGTAAATAATTAAATAAAATTATATAAAATATTATAATTAATTTAAATACGATATCAAGTTTTGAGTCAAGTCATGTATTTGTCGAACAGAGAATTAAGTAGAATATTGAGCAAATTTAAATTTGAGTAAGATTAAGCTATTAACATTGTTAGCACTGACTGACCAATGATAGCTGCATCTGTAGCTAATCAATTGTATTAACGTTTAACTCTACCCTTCTTTGCTTTGATCTCAAGCCTCCAGCAGCTTCAAGCTTATATACATACACACACGTGT
>JAVDBV010011279.1:0-12435 GCA_032619315.1 Piper longum
GGGCGGAGCTGGGCGACGGCAGCGGGGAGGGACGGGACGGGGATGGTGGGGGGAGGCGGGGCACGCCTGTGGCAGCGGTAACGATGGGGGAAAGAGGACGGCGGGTGTGGGAGAAAAGAGGGGAAAGGAATAAAAATAACGGCCGTGGTGTTTTCGTAATTAAAACTTGAATCGAATTTGACTTGAGTTAAAAATAATAACTAACTCTAAATAATTCAAAAAAATCCAAAAAAATATGAAAAATACTATTAAAGATAATATATATCATAATATCAAAATGACATCTTTTATAACTTAAAACCTATTGATTTCGATTAAATTGAAACTTTTGTACAGGACTAACTTGGACCGATTCAACTAAATCGATTCCTGGCCGATTTAGATCAATTCGATCCTATTCAGTGACTCCGTCGAAAACCGATTCCGATTCAGATTCCGATTTTTCTAATTATGCTTTCATGAAGTTTCTCATCATCGTAATCTTTTTTGTTTTTTCTTGCAAGATGTTTCATATTGATTTTGATATACTTTAATAAAATTTTGTCATTTCCTCCTCACGTTTAAATGATGATCTTTGTCTTTAGTTTTATATTGAACTTTGTTTCTTTTGTAGAGTCCATTTCCATTAAGTTCATGGAAAAAGAAACATCGAAACTAAAATCGAAAGACAACATTAAAACATACCCTCTTCGAAGCTCGACTCTGATGAAGCCTACTGCTAGCCACTTAGCAAAACAAAACCAAGCACGAGAAGTTAATGCCTCAGTTTGCATGGCACAAAGGTATGTAGCTTCAATGAGTATGCTTGCATCTATGAATGTGACGAATCTGGATTTTAAGATTATTATGATAATTCTTTGTTCAAGTACGTGCCTATCTTATTTTTTCAAAGCTAACATTGCTTTAATGCTTTCATTTCTTTAAGATGTTCAACAGTACAGATATTGAACCCTTTGCATAAATCAGATTGTAGTGTTATGAACTGTTGCCTTTTGTCCTCTTCTTGTATTCCAGCTGTTTTGTATATATCCTTCTTGAATTTACTTTTCTTAAGTTGGTTTGCCTTGATCTTTTTTCTTTTCAAGGTTTGACAAGCCTCTTGCGTTTAAAGCTCAGCAAATCCTTGAAAAGCCAAATGTTACTGATAACCAAGCTTCCAAGAGACAAAAGTTAGAAGGTGGCCTTCTATGCAAGGTGGTTGGGATTTGTGAAAATTGTTATTCTTCTACATTCACTTTTTTACTATTTACTGTTCTGTGAGTAGTTTACCTACGGGGTTACATGTACAACCTTTATTGTTTAGGTACTTCACATGCAGCAGCAGTCCAATTGGGCGCACAAGGATCCAAGGAAGGTAATATGGCTACTCGGGGTTAATCTTTGCTCTAGAGACAATAATCATATATGGTTTCTGTATACTCTGACAGGTATAAGTTTGTCTTTCTCATGAGTGCTTTTTGACTTGACGCAGAATGTGCCCATCATTGGTCACTCTGAATACCTAAGGCCAAAACTAACCATTCCAAGGGAACCTGAATTGGTAACGGCTCTAAGGGCACGAAGAATGAGGTAAGGAACGCTTTACTACAATCTCTCTGCTCAATTTTTTGTTTATTTATTTCATCACTTGTCTAGGCCCAAGCAAGGGACAGAAGTAGAACATGCATCTCAAAGCACACAAACATTTAAAGCTCGACCGCTGAATCGAAAAGTTGGTATTATCTGCCTGCAATTCTAGAGGAGCAATAACATGCATAAAGTAGCTAGTTTAATTTGTCTTTTTCATAATTGCTTTTTATAATTTGCAGATTTTTGAGCCTCCGCCTATGCTGCTCCGACAAAAGAGCACTTCTTATCTACCTGTTTTTCAAGTAAGTATTTCGAGGCATGCATCTTATGTATTTGAAAGTACTTTTTTTTTCTTACAGGGTCTCCTGAAACTAAAAGTGTTCATTGTCACACTATATTGGTAGACAATTAAAGATTTTAACCTATGTATGTAGGAGTTCAACTTGAAGACAACTGGAAGAGCCATGCGGCATGTTTCTACTGCCTCTTCAACGCACCTGGTAGGGAGAACTTTTATTGAGCATAAGGTTTGTTCATCATTTGTTTTATTCGAGAAGAAACTCATGACGTTTTCTGGCAACTTCAAAGCTCTTGACTGAATGAATGAATCGAAAATGCATTAATTACTTTTATAGATGAAGCTTTTTATGACTGCAAGGGCAGCCCAGGGCAAAAGGCTCCTGCATGTGTGGGGTCCTTAGGCATTAGCTTCGTTACTGAGAATTCTTTACATGCATAAGCTTCTTTACTGAAAAAATCTTTTCAATACTTCAATACTTTGGTATTATGTTCTGCTTGTTTCTCTGCAGGCAGTACATAAGGTTAAAACAGCTGATTTTGGTCAAGGGAGATTATTTCAGTCAAAGGGGCGGCAGTGTCCACACTTGCAATCTCAAAGGTTATCTAAAATCCAAATGCCTGAGGTTAAATTGATGATGTAGTTTGAAATTTAGCCTTATCTTTGAGTTTTTATATTGTCTACTAATCACTCCAGTAAGCATTGGTGAATGTGTGATTTATTCTATGCTTTCCCTTTATGCATTTGTTTTTTGCACCAAACTTTTGACGCATATACTGTATTCATTTTAATGAGTAGATTCCAAGTTAAAGAAGATGAAACAACAGTGCACAATTTCAAAGCTCGGTCCTTGAACCAGAAGGTAATTTATGGATGATCTTGTTTTTGTCTCTATTTTCTTGGCTTTTGATTACCAGTTACAAAAAATTGCTTTTGCTAATGTGCAGATCTTTTGTAGCCAGGAGGATATGTCCATTTTTGTGACAAGGAAGCCCCTGCTAACAACACCTATGGTACTCTAGTTACTAGATCTTGGTGATTTATATGTTGGGATGATAGTCAATGATGTTTAATATCACCTACTATCATTTTTGTTGATAATCTCATAGGAAATCAATGTCCATAACAATAAAAGATTATTGCAAAATCTACCTTCAGAACTTTTTAGTAAGGTAAGTAACACTTCCTTGTATTGGTAAATAGAACAGCTTAACATTTTAATCTTGCTGGAAAGTTTCCTTTATGTTGTCAATTGGGGGTCATCGCTTAGTGTGTAAAAGAAAGGGAAATGTCAATGACTCAGCCTTGTTTATATTAGTAACTAATTCGCTGACACATGTATAATTATCATATCAAAAACCAACAACTACTTCTAAGTTTGTTTGTAAGCACCATCATCGTGTGCTCTTCACATTATCCTTGAAAGGAATATGCATTGACGACACACCTGTCAACACGTATTTGGATTGTTGTAGATTTTAGGTTATGTTGCATTCAGCTGTCAATGCATTAAAATGTGCCTTGAATCCTTTAAATTTACATTTTGCTTCCCATTCCTTGTAACAGTTGTCACTATCTGATAATAATCAAACTTCCAGACATGAAATGAAGGTACTGCACTGCACACCTTGTTGACCTAAGATTTCATTCTACTAAGTTCTAAGTTTAGTATTTTTACATATTTACTTGCTCCTATCTGACGTGTTGTACTTCCTTAGGGTTCCAAGGAAAATGTATCAGATTCTTTGAAACAAGGGTTTAAGGCAAGTTAAAGAAGAGTTTGTTATCTCTTATACCCTGTTTAACATCTGTGAAGATTCTTTTACATTTTATTATTTTCAGGCCATCCACTCAAGCAGGGATGGACTACAAGGCAAAGGAGCCAATAGAATTTTGTCGGAGATTAGGTTTTAATAATAGAAATGAACAGGTAATATTTCTTTAGGCTTCTCGGAAACAAAAAAAAAACTTCTTTAGGCAGGAAAATATTAAATTATTAATCTGGCTCTTTTATAGATACTATCTTTAGTAGCATCGTGTAGGTCAAGTGTGAGTTTGCTCTTCTATAGTCAGGAGAATATTAAACAATTGAACATCCAGCAGGTCACATAAATGTATAGTCAATTTTCAGATTGCTACAGATGATTGGTTGCTCTTCTTCTTTTTTTTAATGATTCCACTCCTATTTTTTGATCATGAAGATGTAAACTCGAACATCATTTTCTGCACTGTGGAACATGCTCTTCTGCAGGGGATTCTGTAAAGAAATATTCCCTTGCTGTACAGATACATTAATACAAAGCTTTTTTTTTCTTTTTTTTTCCTTGTGGTATAACGCTCTTCGAAGTATCTCAGAGTACCATCCATCCCACCAAGTTAAAATTATACGTTTAGTGGCATTACTGATATGAATACAGGTCTTCCTATTGGTATGAATACAGCTCTTCTATCTTTTTAAATGACTTATATTATCTTGCCCCGACAGAATAAAGATGGATGAGGTACGTGTTTATCAGTATCTCGTTATTAATTAAATAAATAATTGCTTTCATTTGGAAAGGGTGTAGTCTGTAAACTTCGCAAGATTTGTTTGTGTTTATTAGCCATGCATGGAAGGATCATTCTATAATGAGGTTTTGATTGTTGGTAAAGTTAGAATTTGAATGCATTGGTGTCCTTAATGTTGATGTATATGATTTACGGGTGGCTATACCAGCGAGCTATCAACTGCTAGGTATAGTACATCTTTTCTTTGACCGGGACTGCGACAAGTTGGATGGTACCTTGGGTGCGGACATTTGAACTATTGAGTCCGATTCAAATCCGAAGCATGTCTAATCGAATTTGACCAATTGAATTTGGTCAAATAAAAAAATTAAACATAAATATGTTTTTGTCCGACCGAGTGTCATGATGTTTTGTGAGGATAATATTGTTATATGAAAAGTTTAAATCATGATATATATTAAATTAAATTAAGTTTATATATAATTGATATTTAATATCTAAAATAACTTACATAGAAAAAAGATAAAAATCATCTTCATATTTAGGAATTTAGAACACTACATTTAATTTAACATTTATATCAAACAACTATTATACTGTTAAAGTACCTTTAATTAGTATTATAGTTTGCTAATTTTTTAAAATTTAGCTCGTATATATTTTTAAATAAAAAAAAGATAATTAATGTATTGAAGTTTTAAAGTAATCTTTCACCGTAAATTGTAATGCAATATTACATATATTTTAAAGACAAAATGTTCTATTAGTTGATTCTTCATCAAATATAACTCGCCTAAATGAAAAAATATATAAAAAAGTTAATTATTTGTAGAAATATCTTACACGTCTTAGAAAAGTAAAAACTAATTATAACATTTTTACATGTGCACTATATACAAATATAAAATGTATAGATATAAATTATAAATTACCTTAATATTCACTCCCAAACTAATTTTAGGCACATATTAATGTTTTAAATATTTTTGGATTCAAATTATTTCTAGATGAGCTAATTATTTATTATTTAACATTAAATAATTGTTTAGATGAGATAGTTGACATAAGAATGATTAAAAAATCTTAAGCAATTTTTTTCAAAATAGAATATTTTTAATATGTGTAATTTCCATCATAATAATATGTCAAATTATTCATCTACTCTATCTACAAATGAAATGGTTAGTTCATTTAAATAAATTTTCAAGTCAGTTCATATTGGCTTATTTTATAAATATTTCATTATTAATTTACTTAGTCATTATAATTTTCTACTTATGCTTCTAATAGGATGAATAATTAATGAACTTTTAATTCTAATAGAATGATACCCATGATTTTATGTCAATGTTATTTTTTGAATTTTTCAATTCTAATAAAATATTTTTTATTCAAGTATTTTTTTAAAATTTTTTTAATTTTTATGGTAATTGACATGAAAAAAACTAAGAAAAATATAAAAAATAACGATTATATAAATAAGATATTAGATGTGTGTGAGAAAAAATAGTAGTTTTAGTGAAAAAATAATTAGATAGTAAAGTATATATGAGATGAAAAATAATTCTCTACGTTCATCGAATTTTCATTGTTTCCAATCGTGACCGTCTTAATCGAAAAATTTTGATGATGGATAACTGATTTTTTGCTCGAGGTTAAGTTTGATAAGCATGGGCAATGCCATGTTTAACAACCAACGCCTACCCCTAATACCTTTGTGCATTTGGAAGGAGAAGGAAAAACTAGGATAATGCATGTAATTATCATCAACTAATGTTGCAGAAAGTGGCTAAGAGTCTTAGAAATGCTCATCAGCGACCCCGGCCCTTAAATTGCTAGAGTTTTATTTTTTTTTTCTTTTCTTTTGTTACATATCCCATTTTAGCGTTGTTGATTAATCTGGCCCTATGATAATTCAATGGGTCTATTAATATTTATTTAATTAGTTTATTTTTTTATTAAGAAAACTTTGAAGCAAGCAAGGAAATTTTGCCAAATTTGATAAATTATACCCCAATTTTTCTAATTTTATTAATATTTTTAATTATAAATACATGTTTTAATTATTATACATCTTTTTTTAATTATAATACTTATTTTAATTTGTGACTTCACGTATTTTTAAATTTATTGCCCAATAATATTTAGTTAATTTATACTTTCTATTTATTTATTTATTTATTGAATATGACTGACAAGTACATTCAGCAATATTCACTTCGTCTGTTGGCCAAATTTTTTTCATGCATTATGAATTTGGATCTCATTTTCTTTTACCTATTCATGGGCCAGTCATGCTCTAGTCAGAGCCGATGGGGAGATAATGGAACCGTCTCTTTGTTTTGGATTATTTTCATTCGAGAAAATTTTGGTTTAAACAGTACTGTTAGATTAATTTTGTAATTTGTGTTTACAATTTTGTCGAAAGTTTTTTATTGATAAAAATTTGAGCACTTGATAAGTTTTCCCTGACAAGTATGGCCAATAAACGAGGCTCGATAGCTGCATAAACAGAATGTATTTGATCTTTGAAAGGCTGACAAACAAATATTTGTATTGGTTGACGAGTTCATTCGACAATCACTTCACCTAAGAAGAAATTACTTCATGTAGCATAGGGCAGATGAAGGGAGGATGATTATTTATAATCTAATCTTTGACATATATATCGTATATCCTCTTGGAAAGAAAAACTATACTAGTTAGGAAAAAAAAAGAAAAAAGAAAATTACATTGAGTCTCAACCTCGGTTGCATGGCAAAAATAAAGGATTAGATGTGTTTGGTATATACGGTCATTCATGTTTTGCGAACGCAATTCATTTTGTCTTGTGTTCTTGATAGCCTATGTTGTAAGATTGAATCAAAGAGAGAGTGTTCTAATGGAAAGCTCCAATCTGCAATGATTAACCAAGAGGTTGGCTTTGGGAATGGTCGATCCCTGTATACCACCCAAGCCGATCCTTGTGTACCTGTTTGATTTTATTGTTTGTAGTTTTTTTTTCTTTCTGTTTTTATTGATTCAGATTAAGTATGCATTATGTGTTAATGTGAAGGAAAAAATTTTTCGCCGTGCCGATACACTGTCACAATGAATTTCTTTTTCTTTTGGTCCGCTTGATAGAGGTGCAATTTTGGAAGTGCCTCAGTCTACTATCCACCATCCCATGAAGTTAAATTATACATTTGGTTATACATACTTGATCTAAAGATAATAAAATAGAGATATATGAATATATATACTGGCCTTCCTAATGAAAACCTGCTTAATTATTGCTCTTTCATCCACTTCTTTCCTCCTGGTGTCTCCTTGTCTCCTCCCCCCTTTCTTAAACGAAGAAACAAACGAGAGAAGTGACTTCTTAGTCCATCGCCCAATGCTCATATTATTGTGCTTCCTTAACCCCTTTCCTTTTCCAATTGCTTAGCCCCGTTCATCATGGTTTGGTCCAACCGGCCAAACCAACCGAACCAAATTTATTACAGTAGTTGGGTTCGGTGCTAATTTAGTTTGGTTGTAGTTTAGTCAAAGCTGAAAATCATTCAAATTTAATTGGTTGATTTTTGGTCAAATATATCAAAGTAAATAAACCAAAAATAAAAAAATCTTATTTATAGCACTTTTTTCACTTTCTTTCTTCAATGTCGAACATGTGTTTTTAGTCATCATGATATATATATATATATATATATATATATATCAAAGGTTTATAAAATCTTCATTTTAGTTTAATTTATTAAAAATAATTTATTTACTGAGATAGAAATTTAATATATTATATATTATTTACCTATTATAGAAGATCCAAATTTAGAACATTATTCGTAAAATTTTTCATAATAAGTTTGTAATTATCCTTAAATGTGTGCTAATAATTTTTTTTATCATAAATAAAACTTAAAAATAATTAGAGTGAATATAAAAGAATGAATACTACTAATGATAAAAAGTATTATTCATTATTTATGTTAGTTTCGTTAGTTTAATTAATATCAAATTAGTTTGATTTGGTTGGTTTAATTGTTAATTGTAATTTGATTTTCGTTTAATTAACTTAACTATTTTAATTTGGATATATATCCAATCCGACTAAATGATGAGCCCTAAATACCACCATGCTGGTGACCATGGCCGACGGCACTAGCCACATAACCGTGGCCAGCCCCTTCATCAGTAGCCGAGGCTACTCTTCGGCGTGCAAGGGAAATGTGTATGCCCACCGTGCCACAATAAAAATGTGTATGCAACCACAATATTGGTAGTTGAGCTTATATGTGTAATAATTAAGTTTAACATTTTTATATAACTCTTAAAAAATAAAATTAATAATATCTAAAATAATAAATATTTTAAAAATTGGACTGGACCGGCCGTTCCAACCTGTGTACATGGTACTCGACTCCAGTCCGGTCCTATTCAGCATGTCATACCAATTGAACTTATTTGGTATTTTATGAATATCCCAGTTAAATTGAGGTACCGGCAAAAAAATGTTTAATCATTTATTACATGTTAAATCCAATTGAGGTACAAGTAAACAATTTGAATATTCAACACTATATGATTCACATGACCAATATTGAATCGGCTCTATTTAATTTGATACGTAGGTGTTACCAAGCTTGAATCATGCAATCAGCAAAAATTACGTATGTACCATAGTATTTCATCTTCTCCTTGACAAGGCATTAATCATGACCTTAAGTGTTCTAGCAATGCAATCATGTAACAAATGTTATGTTTGACTATTCAACATTATGTATATATATATATATATGTGTGTGTGTGTGTGTGTGAATATTTTGGCTAACCGTAGACACTTAGGTGTTCATTGTGCTACAACACATGCTTTCACGTAACATAATGCTAGAGCATGCATATTTTCAATCTACATATTAAAATCAAAATGGAGCCTCACGAAAATTTTACACGGTGCATGTTTATTCCCATGATTGTGCAGCGTACAAAGCTAGCTCATGAAATCATTTTCATGTCTAACTTTGATCTGGTCTAGTTCTGGTCATTTAAGAGCAGCAAAATAGCGGCCGGCATTGAGAACGCTCTGCCCCGTCGATCCATCGGAACCAAGACGACAGAAAGTCTCCGGCATGGCCGCCTCCAATATCTCCTCCTCTTTGTGCCTCGCCAACGTGGCCGATCTGGTTCTGAACATGCTAAAGCTTCTCTTCTTCCCATGCTCCCATCCACCTTGGCTAAACCTGGCGAAGCTCTTCACAGTCCTCCTACCGTCTCCCCTCCGGGACCTGTTCGTCTCCTCCATGATCTTGGAGAACATGTTCACCGAGAACTGACTGTCGAGGGTCGACTTTCCGGTCGTGTGGCTGCTGCTGTCCCTCACCGTGTCCTCTGCCTATGAGGCAGGATGTCGATGTAGTGCCCGGCCGGTTGATGGTTCGGCTACTGCAACCCCGCATCCATCTTGCAGCTTCTCTTCTCCTTCCTCTATTCATATATTGGAGACGAGGTTTCGGTTTCCAGATTTGGTGGAGGACGGCGGTTTCTCTGTTGATGATCTCGGATACACGCCGCCAGGTGATGATCTTTCTGATTTTTGTTGGGGATTTTTTTTTTTGGAGTTGTTTTGGTCGTGGTTTGTGGAAAATTGGTGATAATTGGATTCATTGCTTTCTAAATTCAACGTGTTGTTTTAATTTGTAGTGCAAACGTCGAAGTTGGATGGATAAAGCTTCATGATTTGTGGAGAATTGGTTATGAACAATCACTGTATGTCAACTTTTTTTTTTTTCTTTCTGGGTGGTGTTGATTTATTTCTTATGGTTTGTGAAAATTTGGCCAGGATTTGGTAGAATGTGTGTCAGAGTTGGGGTTTATTTGGCATTTTTTTGTGTTACTTGCATTCGTATTGGAAAGGTTTGATTAGGAGAATATGTCATCTTATGGCTTGGGGAAGGTTGGGTATGACATGATTGAGTATGTTGAAGTTGAGTTCTTTAACATGCAAGTGTATAATTTAACTAGCGATAGATAGTTTTGATTGGTAAGTTAGATATGTGTGGCTTCTTCTTCTTCTTTTTTCTCTTTTTTTTCTTGTATAAGTTTGTTGTGTTTTTTTTTTATCATTTGTGGAGTAAAAGTAAATGATTTGATTGGATGTATGTTCAAAATTATGTTCTTTAGCATGTGGCGTAAACTTGGATTGGAGCAGGTGAGTTTTGATGTGTAGCGGTTTCCTGATTATATTTTTTTGTGTGTTTTATTCTTTATGGTTTGTTGAAGATTAGTAATGATTTAAATAAATGGTTGTCTTAGTTGGGTTTAGCATGTTTTATGGACTTGGAATAGGAAAGCACTGTTATGTTGTGGTTTACGATTTATTCATATCAGATACTTTTCTTCTTTATGATTTATGGAAAATTACTGATGATTTGATCAAATGTATGTTAAAAATTCTGTTTGTAAGCATGTACTGGGTGCTTGTAAAGTGGGTCAATGGATGCTGATTTCCTGCTTCTGTGTGTATGCCTATATACAAAATTGTTGATTATTTGATCGAATCTATTTGTTCATTAGAATGAACTGTTTATTTAGGTTGGTCTGGGTTGATAGGTAGTTGTTTCCTCCTTATGAGTGACTGATGTATTTTGCTCTGTGATTTTGGAAAAATTGGCCATGATTAGATCATATGTAATTCAAAGTTGCGTTGATTAGTCTCCACTCCTTTCTTCCCTTCCTTATCATTGCCCTTCTCCAACAGGTGTAGGCACACTTCGTCGTTGGCCGTATGTAAAGTCTCCAACTGATTGTCTACTCCTGTCGATTATCGGAAACCTTGCCTTGCATACAACTAGGCATCTTTTTGTGTCCTACCAGTGGATTCTCTTCTGTTAATGTCTGGCAAAAGCGGGGAGGGAGGGTGGTGGGGGGTTTTAGTTGTGCCCATGCATGTGGAGTTCAGGTCGTTGATTTTTTGTTTTTTAGGATTGATATCAAATATAGTTGGTTTTTTTTACCTTAAAAAAAAAGGAACTTGGTGGACAAATATTACCAAATACAATGTATTTTCATCATGAGTCCTTTGCCGCTTATGAGTATAGAAATTTTTTTAAGTGAATATTTTTTTGCATGAAAAACTGAAAATGAATGAAAAATGACCATAACATATTTTTTTACATGGCTTTGATTGGCTGCGAAAGAAAATTTCTTATTTTATTTTTGCATCTCAGCAATTGTCAATCGTAGCTACTAATGATTTTAGGTTGAATATCTGGTAAGTTGTTAGAAAGAAGTGGGCATGGTTTGATTCTTATCTTCTCTTAAATAACTCTCATTTCTTCTTTTAACCAATTTATTCCACCAAATTCAGTATGGAAAATAAATTAAATAGAGCTCTGCCGAGAAAGGCCGTAACGATACTCACCAATATGATAATAATATTTGGACGAGGATCGAGAGATAGTTACTTGGCATAAATTATTCTATTGACTATTTGAAAATTCATTAGGAAGTGATGGCCATGAATTCAACATACAGATTCACAATAGTTTATTTGTCTTTCTATTGACTTTAGGAAGGACAATATTTAGTGTTTTTTTGTTAGTATGTCCTTCCAATTGGTTTTAAAGATGATTTTTAACAAAGCCCGTGCTTTTGTGCGGGCCATTTGGCTTAGTTGTCTTAAACTCGGAATGATTCTAATTGCGTTGGATTTAGTTTTAGCGCATGTTCTTCAAATCTCAAGATGATCGAATTTCTTTTGACTAATTTAGTATTCTTCATAATAATAGTCTAATCAGTAAAAGTAGCTCAAAACGCTATTATAAATTAACATAAAAAATCAAAATTGTTCAACAACACTATTAAGCTACTTTGGCATATGAATTTTTAATTAAAAAAGGGATTTTTTTTGATATTACCTATTAGTGGGAAAATTATGCACAATTATAAAAAAAATTTATTATAATAACAAAATTACCCTCTTAAAAAAAATAACTTTTTTAAATAATACCCTTGGCTGGTTGTAACACCCCGACTCGGCTTACCCGTGAACCGACCCGGAAATGCTACCGGCGACCGAACCG
>JAVDBV010011289.1:6695-36330 GCA_032619315.1 Piper longum
CCCCCCCCCCCCCCCCCCCCCCCCCCCCCCCCCCCCCCCCCCCCCCCCCCCCCCCCCCCCCCCCCCCCCCCCCCCCCCCCCCCCCCCCCCCCCCCCCCCCCCCCCCCCCCCCCCCCCCCCCCCCCCCCCCCCCCCCCCCCCCCCCCGGGCGGGAAGTGATAAATTTTTTTATGCGTTAGGAAAAAAAGAAAAAGAGTTATATTTAGATTGCTGGAGTGTCTCGATGTAAAAATGTTACTGAGATGTTTCAATCTGTAATGTGTGTTCTTAAATTCCAAATGTGGCTTGGCTTATCTTAAGGGCTTTTGGAACTTGACGGAGATGGAAGAGTTTGTAAACTGTGAAAATGTGTCACACTCCTAGGTCCCTCAAAATGAGATTCTTATGAGAAATGTTACCTTTGATTTTTTATTACATTTTGGCAGCTAAATTAGTGGAGCCATATTTTTAGATGTGGTTTCAGTGGTCATGGTAATTTGATGTGCACTTGATATATTCTGGGAAGTTTGAGAAATATTTTGATGGCTAGACTATTTCGTGGGTAAATGCCCGGGAGATTATTCTATTGTGCAGTCCTCAGTTCATAGCCTCCCGGATAGCTTCATCGACGTTACCTACCCAATAAAATGCTTGTTCTGGAAGGCTATCTGATTCTCTAGAAAGGATGTGTTCTTAAACTTAAACGGTATCTTATGTGTTCTTAAACCATAAGATATGCAAATAGGGCTCCTAAAATGCTCTGATTTATAGGAGATGTTAAGGTTAAAGACATGGCTCTTGGTAGACATATTAATAAGTAAAAGGGTAGCCCACTTAGTTGTTACTCCCGAAGGCCACTAAAAGCCATTTGTCGTCGGGTGCTAAATGAGCGAGAGAGTCGAGTTCGAAGTCGAAATTAAACGAATTTTGAACATATATGTTCGAGCTCGACTCGAATATTTTTTATGTATTCAAACTCGAGCTCGAATAAACTTAACTGTTTAATTTTTTCGAGCTCGAACTCAGCTCTATTGTGAGTTCAAAATTGCCTCGATTAAAAATATATACTTGACGTGATTTGAACCCACAACCTTCATCAAGGTCAATAACTTAAATACCTGCGATCTTAACTTTCTCACTTCTTTGTTAGTCTAGTAGATAAATAAATATAACTAGTTATAATTAAACTTATTAGTATATATATAATATAAAAACTATATTATTATATTATTTTATCTAGTCGAGTTCGAATTATAATTGAGTCGAGTCGAGTAGAACACGGCCTTACTCAAGCTCGGCTCATAGGATTCAAGTTTGAGTTGAGTTTGAATTCGAGTATTTAAAGGTTGAGTTTTGAGTTGAGTCGAGTCGAACTAAGCCAAACGCCAAATATTTACAAATTGGCTCGCTCAATTAGCAGCCCTAGCTGATTATATTTACTTTTAATGGGCTTAGTTGTTTGTTGGTGCCATACAAATTTGTTTGAAAAGGATGTATTGCTTGCTTGCATAATGGAGCTCCCTCAAGTATTCATCTTTCGTTGTTAGTGACATCTAAGGTTAGTTCGATTCGCCCCAAGCTGAGTTAGAGTTAGGTGTGTAATTGAGCCGAGTCGAACAGAGATGTTTTTGAATTCGCTTTAATTTTTGGAAAACGTGTTTGAACTTGTTTGAGTATTCGACGAGCTTTGATATATTATAGGTCGAACTAAGCTCGTCCAAAATTCATGGTATTTCGGCTTGACTCATGTTTGACTTACTATATTTTTTAGTCGAGCTCGAGCCAAGCAAATGTTTGGTTTGGCTCGTACTTGATTTATATATGATCAAAATTCTCTTTCAAACACTTTATAAGTTCAATGTGACCTTAATTGTATTGGCGAGTTGAGTCGAGCCGAATATTTTTTCGAATTTGAGCATATCAAGCTTGAGTTTTGAGCCAAGCCGAGCCGAACACTCCTTAGCTCAAACTCTGTCCATTTTTCAACGAGCTATCCATTTCGAACTGAGTATTTTTTTAATACAAAATTAACCAGCACGAATTTAAACTGAATTGAGCCAAAACGTAAAATGCTTTCGAATAGGTTTAGTTTTGTTACATCCCTAGTCAGAGTTGAAACTAAACTTTTCTTGCATATGTTTTTAATTAATTCATCATCATTGTAATTGACACCATCTTAATTGCCTGTCATTCTCAAATCCGAAGCCCTGCTTAAGGATGGATAAAATTATAGTTAATTAATTCATCCTTATTGGTAAAAATGAAAACTAGAAAAAAGTTTAACCAAGATATTAATCCTCTAAAAAAAAAATTCCATCTCTATCCACTCTATCTTGTTATACTTGGTTGTTGAATTAACCATTCTTCACTTCCTGCTTCTCACAATTGTTGACTCCATTTTCTTGACATAATTGTTGACTTAATTCACATCAACCCATGCATGGTATTATTTAGAAGGCCCATTATTTGTTCTGCTTCCCGAGGTCCACCATGGTGCATTTGCTTCTTAACTGTGAAGGGCATGTTATAAAATTACAAGTCCACTTAATCCAACTGTCAACTTCGAATTTTTTATAGAGACAGGACTTCTTTGAAACTTCTCAAAATGTAATTGTGAACAACTAAAACGATGAGACCAATTGTTATAAATTACAACTACTTTGGTAGCCAAACCCAAAAGACCTCAACTAGCAATGGCAATGGGGAAGCCCAAGTTCTCGTCCAAGCTATCTTTGCCGATGCTTGTGTCTTTCGTACTAACATTGATGTTTCTCTTGCAGCCTCTCCTCTCCGTCGCCGGCAAGTTGGAGGTTGATGGCGAGGCGGTCAAGACAGGCCGAAGTGCGCCTGTCTACAGCCGAAGGCTTCTCGAAGAAGACGATAATGGTACTGACGATGGTGATGGAAAGGCGTATATACAAAGGGCCCCCCGTCGGGGCCCACCGTCCCCGACCGCCAATCTGTCGAAAAGGGCCGGCGTTGACCCGCCGCCGTCGCCGAGGAAACTGATATTCTATCGCGGAAGTCGACCCAATTGCCCCAGGTGTTTAATTCCCTAAAACACCATCGTGTTTGCCTCTCAGAGATGAAATAAGAGGAAGACAAGATGAAGATGGTACTGTGTGTATCAGCTGTAGTATTTTTTGATAAGCAGGCTTTTCTTCAGGATTAATTATTTGGCTTCTTGTTTTAATTCTAATCCCGTTTATTACAATCAACGCCATCATCATCTCCGCGTTACTCGTGTATAAACTAAACAAAAGAGTTGCAAAAAAAGGAATTATAAAGTTGTAATATTAGCATGAAGTTTACAAGAGCTTGTATTAATCTGGAAACAAGGTTTATTCTTGGTGCAATGCTGCAAATTATGCATACTTCTTAAAATCATTCCCAAGGTGAGCAGTGCTATATTTGTGCTTCAAAAATCTGCATGTTGAGAAGCCAAGATAAAAAATTTAGAAATAAAAATAAATACTTGGTCGGAAACAAGGAAGCGTGAAAGATAATTAAAGTGGTGGTATTTTTAATAAATCGAACAATTTCTTATAATTTCCATCCCAAGTTGGCTACCTGTAACGGCCATTATACAATGTTTTAGGACCAATTAACACTTTGGCTATTATGGTAATGTGTTTTTTAATTTCTAGGCGTCTTGAAGGTTGGTGGGCATAAAATTTTTTCATAGCCACCATGAACGTGGCAGTGCAGTCCATGAAGGTTTTCACCATAGCTACGTAGCTCCATTAGAGCATACTATGCAACAGCGGCTTATATGCGAAATCACAAAACACCCATGTTTAAACTAACTTAAACCTTAAATTTTGGTTTTAATCATGGCGAATTCGGTTAAGTATTTTGTAGTGATTATTGGAAGTTTGTCCGCTGAGACAACGTAGTTTGGCCACTTTTTACCTGTTTTTTTCCCCCTAATATACTTTAGGAAAAAAAAGTCCTGCCCCAAACTTAAAAACGGCCATTTACTCATTTTGATGTGGAGCCATATTTTTTAGATGTGGTTTCCTAGTTTGTTCGAATTTTGTTTAGTGGTCATGGTAATTTGATGTGCACTTGATATATGCTGGGAAGTTTGAGAAATATTTTGATGGCTAGGCTATTTAGTGGGTAAATGCCCCGGGAGATTATTCAAGTGTATAGTCTTAAGTTCATAGCCTTCAAGGTAGCTTCATCGATGATACCTACTAAATAAAAGACTTGTTCTGGAAGACCATTTAATTCTCGAGAAAAGGATGTGTTCTTAAACGTAAATGTTAGCTTTGTTCAATGTTCTATATATCTTAAGGGCTTTTTGGAACTTGATATAATGAAAGAATGTTATAATCGGTGAGTTGAAGTTGTTCGATGAGTGGCAAGAGTAGGCTCGTGCTGTCAGTATTATTTTAAAATATATGTTGTTCGATGCAGTCTCCATTAAATTACTTCAACAGTAATCTTTTATGTTCTTTTGCCCTTCTCTTTTTTTATTTATCTATAATATAAAATTTTAAAATAATTAAGTTATTTTAACTCGAAATAAATTTTAATTATTATAAATTTAATTAAATTTAATAATATTTATAGATTATCTCCAATAAATTTTGTTTATTGTCTTTTCATATTTCATTATTATGGAATGTGTAAGCTTATTATTGTCTTTTAGTATTTCGTTATTATAAAATATGTATGTATTTATAACTAATTTATTATGATCTTACTAGAACGAGCATATGGTACTGTTGAGTATATTTCGATACATATTTATGTTTATGTATGATATTAGTATATTATCGTCGACTAGATTCGGATATATATATATATATATATATATATATATATTTATTATAATAAGGGTATATTGTCGTCGACTAGATTTTGATACATGTATATGTTTATATATAATTCAGATATATTATCATCGACTAAATTTTGTACATGTATATTTTTATAATACGTTGTATGCTTCGTTGAATTGTTCAGGTTACACGTGGTATCATTGTATATTTTGGCATAGTATATATGATTATGTATTTATATATGATTTTAGTTGGGTGATGAGTGGTTTCGGCCTATATTTTAAAATCTGCTTCCGTGAAATTTGTACAATAATAATTAAATAAATAGCTTTGTGAATTTACTTCGGTTTACTATTAGACTGAAAAAAAAAATTGAGATGTTATACATAATCTAGTCAATCAATGAATTCAGTTGTTGTATCCATTGTTTTGATCAAGATGTGAAAGGAAAGGATGTGGATCTTAGTGCATACAAGGGCAAGGTTCTCTTGATTGTAAATGTTGCTTCTCAGTGGTAAGAACTGGGAACGGGTTCCTGGTCTTCAAGCATTATAATTCCATTATGAACACTATGATTTAATGTTCTTACCTTGTCATATCAGTCAGTGAAGTGGCTTGACTGGTACAAATTATATGGAGTTAAACCAACTTTATGAAAAATACAAAGATCAAGGTCTGTAACAATTTTTTTCTCTGTTGAGCAGTCTATTGTCTTCTCCCAGTGGGATACAAGATTAATGAAAGATAAGCAAGAAGCATTGAAAGTATAGATTCTTTTTACGAAGCAATGTAGTTGATTTACATATGTGAGATTACTCACTTTGATATCTCTTTTCACAATGGGAGTGAGTAATTTGATGTCTTGTAGGTTTGGAAATATTGGTCTTTCCTTGTAATCAATTTGGTGGAGAGGAACCAGGGACCAATGAGCAGATCCTAGATTTTGCGTGCATCCGTTATCAAGTTCAATATCCAATATTTGCCAAGGTAAAGCAATAAATCTACTAGAAGTGAAAATGTTGTGGAGCTTACTAAGCCACCAAATGCATGCTCCATATAAATGTTGATTACTTTAAATTGAATTGAATCTGGTTGATGTAAATGGAGATAATGCAGCCCCCCTATACAAATATTTGAAAGAAAGAAAAAAGGGAATATAAAGTGGAACTTCTCAAAGTTCTTGATAAACAAGAATGGTCATGTGGTCGATCGTTTTGCTCCCACCATTTAACATCTGTTCTTGATACTTCTATTGGGTCTCTGTTTTTTTTCAGCCACTGTATGGTATGCAGGTTAACTCTATTATCTGATTGGTATTTTATTGTCATACATAGGGGTTTAATGAAGTGAGGTGACCAACATTTCTAAAAGTTGCCTTGTTATTGCAGGAGCATATCAAGAAGCTTTTGAAGGCCGTTTAGTTTTCTACTTGCACAATGTAGATATTCTCAATAAGTGTTTACTAGTTTTCCTGTATGATGCTGCAAAGGTGACTGTTTTTAGAAAAGACATTGGATATGAGTGTTGATCATGTAGATTCTCTCTCTTTTGTGTCTACATGGGAATGCATGTAACACAACTACAGGTGAGGAATTCTGGAAAATCTCATGTTGGGTACCTTATCTATGTGACAACAGTGTGATTGTAAACTAGCTGTAACATATTTACTTTTCAGATTTTGAAGTAGTAAGATTTTTTTTTGTATATATATTAGTTGTATTTCGGTTCAGATGATCATCATTCATAATACAGACTTCTCACATGCCGACACACTGAGACAAGAAGTGTAATGTTTGTTAGGAGCTTGTAAATTACCAAGAAAATTCTGAACCATGTTTTCTTGTGCACAATTGTTGATGGAGGTTTGAATAGACGGTGCTCGCAATTGTTGACTTGATTGTTTGTTTCACATGGACTCACCTGAACTCGCAGTGTTTATACCATTGATTTTGCCCAGTTAACTCCATTATTTCTCAAATGTGATTTGCTCTCTTTTTGTAGTACCCAAAAGTCAATCCATTCTAGTTGTGAGCTGTGACCTTGATTGCCGATTGATTTTTAAGCTAACTTTATCTTTTTTATAAATTGCAGTGCTTTATATCAATTATACTGCAACTTAGCTCGCAATGGAGAAGCTCAAGCTCTCCCCTATATTGGTTCTGCTTATTGTTTTGCAGATCATACTTTCTTTGGTGCTTGTCATGCAGCCAATCCAGGCATCATCGGTGGTTGGCTACCCGCCGGCCGAGGCCGGGCAACCAAGGGATCGATTTAGTTGGTTGCCTGCCCGACGGTTTCTCGAGGGCGACGGGGGAAAAGCGGTCGCTGAAAGGGTTCCCTACTCGACTTTGCCTCCCCCAACTGCGAATTTGGGGAGAAGAGTCGATAATGGCCCTCCGCAACAGGCAATGATTCCGCCACCACCGCCGTATGTTTACCGGGAAAGGCCGGAGAGGCCGAAATGCCCACGGTGTCAGATACCGTAGATTATCATATATATGATCAGCTCTGTTACCAAGTAGAATCATAGAGTATGTTTCATGTTGGTCTTTCACAAGAACAATCATGGAACACAACTTCATGAGGTTCTGTAGAAGGATTAAGAGATAAACAAGCTTATTAATAAAGTTGGGGGACTCCTGTAATCTTGTATTATGGATGAAGAATTTTCATCTGATTCAATTTGTCCAAATTAAGTCCGCAATTGGAAGATAACATTTTTGCATGTTATCACACGATAGGTCGATGTTTTGCATGCAAATCAGTCTTGGAGTTATCTGGAAATGACTAATTTTAGCTCACTTCAAATACCTCAAAAAAGTTTCATGAGATCATTTCATTCTTTCATACCTTCTTCCATTATATATATATTAGGCAAGATCCAATGTTATGCACCACTAAAATTAGAGATAGATTCTAATTTTATACATAACCCTCATATGAAATAACATAAGATGGATTATAATAATTTAATATTATATGAGAGATTAAAATAATTTAATATCTTAAAAAATGACTCTAATTTTAAAGATAAGACTTGGTTAAGTTAGGAGATAAACTAAAAAGAGTAGATTTTAATATTTTATTTTATTGTATTTTGACATATCCTAGAGCTTAAAGTAGCTAATTCCATGCAATTTAACAAATTGCGGCAACATGTTGAGTTTTCGCCTCAGATTGAAGTACTATATCATCCTAAATTTTATAAAACTATTGTCACATATTCTGAGTTCCAAAAACCCCATAAGATATGCAAATAGGGCTCCCAAAAATGCTCTGATTTATAGGAGAGGTTAAGGTTAAAGACATGGCTCTTGGTAGACATGTTAATAACTAATGAGGGACGCCCCCTTAGTTGTTACTCCCCAAGGACACTAAGAGCCATGTGTTGATTGTATTTACTTTTAAAGGGCTTAGTTGTTTGCTGGTGCCATACAAATTTGTTTGAAAAGGATGTATTGCATGCTCGCTTAATGGTGCTCCCTAAGTATTTATCTTTCGTTATTAGTGAGATTTAAGGTTAGCTCGATTTGCCGCAAGCTGAGTTAGAGTCAAAACTAAACTTCTCTTGCATGTATTTTTAATTAATTCATCATCATTGTAATTGACAGCATTTTAATTGTCTGTCATTGTTCAATCCGAAGCCCCGCTTAAGGACGGATAAAATTATAGTTAATTAATTCATCATTGTTGTCGTCATGGCCAATTATTGGTAAAAAGGAAAACTAGGAAAAAGTAGAACCAAGATATTAATCCTCTAATTTTTTTTTTCATCCTTATCCACAATCTTGTTATACTTGGTGGTTGTTGAATTAAGCCATTCTTGATTTCCTGCTTCTCACAATTGTTGACTCCATTTTCTTCACAGTAATTGTTGACTTAATTTAGATCAACCCATGCATGGTATTATTTAGAAGGGCCATTGTTTGTCTGCTTCCCAAGGTCCACCATGATGCATTTGCTTCTTAATTGAGAAGGACATGTTCAAGCAGTTCTTATAAAATTACAAGTCCACTCAATCCAACTGTCAACTTTGAATTTTTGATAGAGATAGGACTTCTTTGAAACTTCTCAAAGTGTAGGAATGAACAACTAAAACGATGAGTGAGACCAATTGTTATAAATTGCAACTACTTGGTAGCAAAACCCAAAAGACCTCAACTAGCAATGGCAATGGGGAAGCCCAAGTTCTCGTCCAAGCTATCTTTGCTGATGCTTGTGCCTTTGGTACTAACATTGATGCTTCTCTTGCAGCCTCTCCCCTCCGTCGTCGGCAAGGTGGAGGTTGATGGCGAGACGGTCAAGACAGGCCGAAGTGCGCCTGTCTACAGCCGAAGGCTTCTCGAAGAAGATGATAATGGTACTGACGATGGTGATGGAAAGGCGTATATACAAAGGGCCCCCCGTCGGGGCCCACCGTCCCCGACCGCCAATCTGTCGAAAAGGGCCGGCGTTGACCCGCCGCCGTCGCCGAGGATACCGATAATCTATCGTGGAAGTCGACCCAATTGCCCCAGGTGTCAAATTCCTTAAAGCACCATCGTGTTTGCCGCAGAGGAAGACAAGATGAAGATGGTACTGTTTGTATCAGCTGTAGTATTTTTTGATAAAGCAGGCTTTTCTCCAAGATTAATTATTTGGCATCTTGTTTTAATTGTAATCCCGTTTATTACAATCAACGCCATCATCATCTCCGCGTTACTCATGTATAAACTAAACAAAAGAGTTGCAAAAAAAGGAATTATAAAGTTGTAATATTAGCATGAAGTTTACAAGAGCTTGTATTAATCTGGAAACAAGGTTTATTCTTGGTGCAATGCTGCAAATTATGCATACTTCTTAAAATCATCCCAAGGTGAGCAGTGCTATATTTGTGCTTCAAAAATCTGCATGTTGAGAAGCCAAGATGAAAAATTTAGAAATAAAAATAAATACTTGGTCGGAAATAAGGAAGCGCGAAAGATAATTAAATTGGTGGTATTTTTAATAAATCAAACAATTTCTTATAATTTCCATCCCAAGTTGGCTACCTGTAACAGCAATTATACAATTTGTTTTTGACCAACTGACACTTCCGCTATTATGGTAATGTGTTTTTTACTTTCTAAGCGTGTTGAAGGCTGGGGGGCATAAAATTTTTTCATAGCGACCATGAACAACGTAGCTACGTACCTCAATTAGAACATGAAGGTTTTTCATTATAGCTACGTACCTCAATTAGAACATATTATGCAACAGTGGCTAATATGCTAAATCACAAAACACCCATGTTTAAACTAACTTAAACCTTAACTTTTGGTTTTAATCGTGGCGAATTCAGTTAAGTATTTTGTAGTGATTATTGGAAGTTTGTCCACTGAGACAACTTATTTTAGGGTCATTTTTATTCCTGTTTTTTCCTCCCTAATGTACATTAGGAAAAAAAATCCCGCCCCAAGCTTAAAAACGGCCATTTAGTCATTTTTTTAATAGCCAAATTAATTATAAGAACATTTTTATAATTCACCGAGATTGACTCTTGAAAAAAAGAGGTAGAATTGCTGAACTTGTTGCACATTTACAACATTTGTTCATTATTTCCACCAAACTTTATTTTTTAAGTGAAGTACAACGGGGATTAGGAATAAAAGATTAACCCAATTGAGGAACACTCGATACGAATCAATTACTCGGTTAAATCTTAAAGAGGGTCAACTCTAAGGCCAAAAATTCAAAATTAAGAACACATTTTTGCCACTTGGGTTTCTCACCTATACCCAGGCAAAGGCAATAAAGTCAGTAAAGTGATTGCTTAGATGCTCACAATTTCTGACTTCATCCACACTGCTATCCTTTCTAAACCACCCACAACTTGTAATATGCCCCAAGTCAAGTCCATCCAACTCTCCTTTTATTGACATTAGCACTCAAACTCTTGATGAATTTAGGTGGGAGCAATTAACTTATTATAAGTCTCCATTATAAATTGGCTGAATCCTTGTACCATGTGGTGCTAAGTTGGCAATGGAGAAACTCAAGTTTCCACCCAGGCTACCTACACTTGTAATATGCCTGAGTCAACTCCCCCCAACTCTCCTTTGATTGACATAAGCATTCAAACTCTTGATGAATTAGGTGGGAACAATTAACTTATCATAAATCTCCATTATAAATTGGGTGAATCCTCTGTAGCATGTAAGAACATTTTGGTGCTAAGTTGGCAATGGAGAAGCTCAAGTTTCCACCCAGGATAACTCCACTTGTAACTTTCATGACAATGTTGATGCTTGCGACCTCTCAACCCATTGAATCAGTGGTGGTCAACGGCAAGGCGATCAAGCTGGGTCGGTATGGTCACATTTCTAGCCGGCGGCTTATTGATGACAATATAGGAAGGGGGCCTCTTCGTCTCCCACCTTCCCCAACCTCAAATCGACAGAGAAGTGCCGTCGATGGGCAGCAGCAGCCAGTGACCACGCCACTCACACCGCCTCCGCAGTCACCGCCGCTGCCACCACCACCACCACCACCACCATTGAGGCGGCCTATTGAAAGGCCCAGGTGCCCCAGATGTCAAATTCCCTAGGCTCTCATTCATGTTTGCCTCGAACACAAGAATGCGCAATAAGATGCTAAATCTAAAATGTAATGTGAAGTTGATTGCTTCATGTACTCATCCTTAGCCTTCAATTTCTAGTCACTCTATCTTTAGCACGAAAATAAAGATCTAGTTGAATCTTTACTTCAAATTTAAGTTGGTGCCACTGAACAATTATTTAGAGGCTCAAGAGTCTTGAGTATGAGTAACCTATCATTGTTGATTCAATATATAATCACTAGAAGAAAATGTAAACTAAAATTATAGATATTTTATAGCCCGTACTGCAGTCTCTACACAAATTATAGCTATAACGTATTAACTGCAGATAAAGTTGACGATCATTGCCAAATGAGTAGTAACAGAAGAAAGAACTACCAAAACTGTTCAAAGAACTTAATTGATTGCAGTGAATCTGATTATGAAATGTGCACACTTAATATTTATTGAAACAAGACCATTACCTGTCACCATCAAATGGCACATGAGTAGAGCCGTTGAGATGAGAGCTTATTAGGGGATTGCAAGCTGAACAGATGAAAGTTTTTGGCGGTGGATCAACCAAATTTATACACTCAAAAGTGATACCACTCATCACAGTGATCACAAGCAATCATAGCTCTTTGATCATACGGTTTGCGGCAGATACAGTATAGCTCACTTCGAGTTATTAATAGCTACATAAAGCAGGACAGAAGTCATACATTCACTTCATGTTCTCAGGTGAAAACATTAAAACAAACTATAATGAAAACAATTATTACCTTAAAGCAATTTTTCGAAATGGATAGGTAAACTTTCTCCCTCCTTAATAAGCTCCAATACCTCTACCAGGGGCAGCTCCCCGGAACCTAGATTAAGCAAAAATCACAGTCCAAATGATGAGAGTTGCATCAAGCAGTACATAATGCACAAAAGTATGAAGTTCCTCATATTAGACCTTTTTGGCAAGACTTGCCTACTTCAGAGATATTTGCTTCACTTCAACCGGACCTTTCATATAGCTATCCCCGGAAGGCACATTAATTTTCAACCCATAGAAAAAAAACATCAGAAACAACAACCTCATCAAGAAAAATGCTATTGCAATTGCTTCCAGGAAGAAATTCAAAATGTTCAAGTACTGTTAGTTGCCCATGTTGATGCCTACGCTTTAAAGATGATTAAACATAACAAATTATAAACAATTACATTAAAAATGAAAAACAATTTAGTTTAACAGACTCAAATAATGCAAGTAGAATGTAAACCAGACTGTAATGTAAAGCTCATGTATGCTACATTATATTCTGATAAAACTACCTTTACTATAAATAATCATACTAGGACTGTACACCACACAAGGTAGAAAAATAAAAATGCAGGAAAAAATAAACATAATAAATAGAAAAATAGAAATAACTTTTTCAGGTAAGTCACTTTGAGAAAAATGAGGACTGCATGAACATATATTATAACCAACAAATAGATGTAAACAGGAAAAAAAAAGGATCGTGTAACACAATAAAGTTGCCTACAATTACCATGACGTTAAAGTTTCATCTTATTTTACTCTCCTTATGGGTATTGACGAAAGAAAAAACCAGTGTAAAGCAAGCAACTTTGTTTCTGCATGGGTTTTGTGTCATCAATATAAATATGACAGAAATTAATCCGAGATTATCCACACAAACCACAAGGTACGTGGAGTACAGAGGTGGTGATGATAAATCGATAAAAACACGAAATACTTTTGATGGCATAGGTTCCATGTTTCAGCAACTGCTAGAGGTGCTAAACGAGCGAGCGAGTCAAGCTCGATTTGTGTTCGTGAGCTCGAACCCGACTCGATTAAAAGTAAGAAGTACCTCAATTTAAAAAATGAAATTGACGTAATTTGAATCCATAGCCTTTGAAGTCAAAGACTTGATGCCTACCATCTCAAGTGTACCACTTTTTTGTTAAAATATTGTAGATGAATAAATATAACTAGTTACAATTTAACTTATCAGTATATATATATATATATATATATATATATATAAAAACTATATTATTATATTATTTTATCGAGTCGAATTCGAGTCGAGTTGAGTTGAACACGACCTTGCTCAAGCTCGGCTCGTAGGAATTGAATTCGAGTCAAGTTCGAATTCGAGTATTTAAATGTCGAGTTTCGAGTCGAGTCGAACCGAGCCGAACACCAAATGCTCACGAGTTGGCTCACTCAATTAACAGCCCTAGCAACTACTGAACCAGTTGGAAATTTGGTTTTACGGAACCATTCAACACTATTTTCAACTCTTACTTTCCACTCGTTGGGAGTCAATGCCAATTCAAGGTTACAAGTGTCTTCATGATCATAGATGCCCGCAATCGCCACAGCCTACAAGAAACAGATGTTCCTATTAATAGACAACAAATAAAGACTTCCAAATCACCTATCTTCAATAAAAGGGTTTCTCCCTCAACTGGACTTAATATTTCACACAATGATGGTCAATTTTACTTAATATCATGGCACTGATGAGTTTCCCTCACCCATTCGCATTGAAAAACTCAATTGTCAGTTTTTAGTGTTTTGTTTATCATACTAATGGTTGGTGTTTCGTATATCGATGTGCGATTTCGTCCTTTTCTATAAAAATTTAATGAGGTTGTTTCTAGAATTCTACTCATATTCTTCTATATAAAGGAAAATTCTGTTAATGTTAAACAGAGCATCCTCTTTAAGGGAGAGTTTTTTATTTTTTAGCACACTTGGCTTATAAAGGGAGAGTTTTTTAACACATTTGGCTCATAAAGGGAGAATTTGGAGAAGTTTTTCATCCTCTCAAGTTGAAGTCGAAGTCGTAATTCAAGGTGTGAGGTTGATCTAATTTTCTTTTGAAGTGTATATTATTTTCTCAATTTCTCATATATTTTATTCTCAATAATTATATCTTTCAGATCTTGTTATTTGTCTGATTTGGGTTAGAAGAGTTTTCTCAAATTTTATTCGATACTTGATTGTAAGAGATTTCTTAATCAAAGTTGATCGAATAGGTTGGCTTTTTGTTCTCTCAATTGGAGAAAAATTTTCATCTATTTTTTTATCTTGGCGTCTTATATTCATCTTATATTTATTTTCATTTTATCTTTAGGGGAAATATTTTCTGAGTTGTTTTTGCTAGAGCATCTATTTCCCAACAAGTGGTATCAAAACTTGGTTAGCTTTGGTTCTTTCTTTTTTGTTTGTCTTAGTTTTGGGTAGTAACCTTTTTTGTGTCAAGATAAGTGATGAGAAACATGTTAAGATGGTTGCCTTTAAGCATAAGTTTAATTGACATTACTGGAAGGGTCATATGATTGATTATTTATTCACTAAGGATTTATATGATCCAATTCTTGGTCCTCCTGAGTCATTAAGTTCTAGTCCACCGTTGAGTGCTATTCCAGTTGTGACTGATAAAGGGAAGGCTCCTTTGATTCCTCTTCCTTTGCCTACTGCCAAGGCTGAGTCGAGTGTCACGGCTAAATGGATCAAGATGGACAGAAAATGCATGGCTCTGATCAGACAATGGTTAGAACAAAACGTATATAACCATATAGCGGGAACAAAGACAGCTAAACAGCTTTGGGATAAGCTCTTGTATATGTTTGAGAGAGATACTCCTGGAAACCGAAGTTTATTGATTAGAAGGTTGATGAATCTTTGGTATAAGCATGGGACAGAAGTCAGTGACTACATCAATAAGATGCAAGGTATATTAACTCAATGGGACTTCTAAAATTGTTGATCATGGTGATGTGCATATTGTGACTGATTCTGGTTGCAAACTTGTTTTGAAAAATGTGCGTTATATTCTTGATTTAAGATTGAATTTGATGTCAACAGCTATGCTAGATGATGATGGCTATGTTTCACAATTTTCATGTGGCTTATGGAAATTGGTGAAAGGTTCTCTAGTGGTTGCTAAAGGGAAGAAGTGTGGTGGTCTTTATAGAACTACATCTAGTCTAGTTCACGGGGAGGTTAATGTTACGTCTACTACTCTCACAGCTGATTTGTGGCATAGAAGGTTGGGACACATGAGTGAAAAGGGGATACAATTTTTGAAGAAGAAGAATTATCTTCCACAACTTGATCGGACAACACTAAGCTCTTGTGATCATTGTTTGGCCAGAAAATAACGTAGGGTTTCTTTTATATCCAGTGGCAAAAGGAAGACACAAATACTTGAACTTGTCACTTTTATTGATGATGCTTTAAGGAAGGTAAAATATTACTGTTTGAAGAACAAAAGTGATGTGTTTAATATTTTCAAATCATTTCATGTTCTTGAAGAGAGATAAACAGGGAAGACTTTAAAATGTATGAGAAGTGATAATGTAGGTGTGTATTGTTCTAATGAGTTTCAGGTTTATTGTGACAAACATGACATTTGGCATGAGAAGATTGCTCCCTGTACCCCACAATTGAATGAAGTGGCTGAGAGAATGAACAAAAAAATTCAAGAAAGGGTTAGGTGTATGCTTTCTATAGCAAAATTACCTAAAGGATTTTGGGCTAAAGCTGTTTGTACTGCTTGTTATTTAATTAACAGGTTTCCTACACTTGCTTTAGATGGAGATGTTCCAAAAAAAGTGTTTGGATTGGTAGGAAGGTAAAATACACTCATTTAAGGTGTTTGGTTATAAATCCTTTGTATATATGCCAAAGGAACTTAGGTCTAAGCTTGACACTAAGACATTTGAATGTATATTTCTGGGTTATGGGGATGAAGAGTTTGGTTTTAGACTTTGGGATCCGAAGGAAAAGAAGATTGTTCAAAGCTGAGATGTTGTGTTTCGAGAGAATCAGTTTCTAGAGGAGACTTTGGGAATGAAACAACTACCCAAAGTGATACCGAGGATTATGTTGTGAAGGTTAAGACTTCATCTACTCCTTCAACGGTTGTAGAAGATATTGTTCAAGATCTTTCTAAACAGATTGATGAAAAAATCAAAGATGACATGCACATTTCTTTTCCTCGTGACGGTGAAGGTGAGGATAATGACATTTCTAATGATACAGTTCTTGATGTTGTTGATGAATAGGTACATAATGGTGATCGGGTTGTTAATCAAGGGGAGCCTGATGCTACTAGAACAAAATATGGTAGAATTGTTAAGCCATCCACAAAGTATCCAAAGTCTACTTATGTAACTCTCTCAGAAAGTAGTGAGCCTGAAGATTTCAGTGAAGCTCTTAGTCACGAAGAGAAAGACAAATGGGTAAGTGCCATGCGAGAGGAACTAAAGCCATTGCATGAGAACAAAACTTATGAGCTTGTGAATCTTCCTAAAGGGAGAAAGGTCTTGAAGAACAAGTGGGTTATCTGCTTAAGCATGAAGAAGGTAACTCACAACCATGGTACAAGGCAAGACTTATGGTGAAAGGTTTCGGACAGAAGAAAGGTATTGACTTTGACGAAATTTTCTCACCTATTGTAAAAATGTCTTCAATCCATTGTGTGCTAGGTTTAGCTGCAAGTATGGATTTGGAGGTTGAACAGTTAGATGTGAAGACTGCATCTCTCCATGGTGATCTTGATGAATCAATATATATAGAACAATATGAGGGTTTTATAAATAAGAAAAAGAAATAGATGGTGTGCAAATTGAAGAAGAGCTTGTATGGCCTCAAGCAATCTCCAAGACAGTGGTATAAGATGCTTTACTCTTTTATGGATAGTCAAGGCTACAATAAAACTATTTCAGACCATTGTAGAAATTTCGGAAGAATGACTTTATGATTTTGCTTCTTTATGTTGATGATATGTTGATTATTGAAGGAAAATTTAGGTCTTGTTAGGCAAATTCTTGGCATGTCCATTGATAACTCTATAAAATAGTTATTATTCTTTGCATTTCATGTTGAATTTTATCATGTTTCGAGTTATTTTTACTTTAGTTTTATTAGTTTAAGAGTCTATTATTTATTATTAATAATGTGAGAAATCATTGTGATTTTGGTGTAAAGAGTGCTAATTAATGTTGTTTTATTAAGGTACAAGAGTTAGAAAACGATCCGGAACAAATTTGGAGAGAAATCGGGCGAAAAAGTGAATTCCTAAAGGACGACACTGTAGCAACTCGGCCCGATTACTGTTCATCAACCCGTTATTGTTCAACTCGGTCGCTACAGTAACAACAACCCAGGTACTGTAGCGATTCGGGTATTGTTGCATGGTGGGGCCCATTTGAAATATTTGGCTGGATCATTTATAAACTGAAATAGGGTTTTATAGAGGAGAACAACAAAAAGAGACGGCAGAAAGCGACGGCTCGAAAGACAGGGAGAGCAACAACGAAGGAATTAGATCAGAAGATGAATTAGCTTCCTCTAAAAGAGTTTTTCTTTATTCTGATTTATTTTTCTTTGTAATTAATGATGTCTTTCTTATCACATATGAATTTCTTGAGTTTATTTGAATATTTTATGGAGTAAATTCTTTTCTAGGATTTTCAATGAAACTTAGTGCATTGATTAATAAAGGTTATTAATTTTTATTTATGTGATTGTGTTTTTGGATCATCTATTTTATTCTATTCATTAATGCTATCATTAGATTGGCCACCTATTGATTGATTTAGAGATTTAATCTTATCTATAAATAGAAAGATTAGATTTGTCATTAAATAAAATAGCCTTTGTTCATCTATTTTGGGTGATTTATATATAAGATAGAGATATACTCATATGTCTTGGGTAACTGTTAAGGGCGGACTTAATGTATCATTTTGCATACACAATTTCATAGAGATATAGAAATTGGGTGCGAATGATAAGTTTATGGTGAATCTAAGAGATGTTATAAATAATTAATTCCCGTGGTTAATGGTTCGAATCTGCAATTCATTGGTAAAAATTATAACTTTAATCAAATATAGCACTAAGTGAAATTGAAAATCCTAGGTTTGTCGTCTTGAAATCAATTCATCATTTAACTATTGTAATTTTAGATTAATTTAGTTGTAATTCATAATTAAATCATTATTAAAACTTGTTTTCGTTTAAGTATAAGTAATTAAATTAGTTTTGGTAATTGAGAATTTCTACTACTAATTCCTTGTGGAACGATACTTTCTTATCACTTTTATTACTTGATTCGACACGTGCACTTGCGTTATAATTTTCACATCATCCATCTAGCGGGATAAAAAAGCTAAGAAAATTTGGTTATCCCAAGAGAAATATATTGAGAAGATTCGTGAGCAATTCAACATGAAGGAAGCTAAGCCGATTACTGTTCCACGAGGAGCTCAATTCAAATTGAAGAAGGGTGAGCTAACTGAAGCAAAAGTAATTGAAATGAAGAATGTCCCTTATGCATTCTCTGTAGGGAGCCTTATATATACTATGGTTTGTACTAGGCGGACATAGTGTATGCTGTCGGGCCAGTAAGCAGACATTTTGTCTAATCCTGATAGAGAACATTGGCAAGTAGTTTAGTAGATATTGAGATATTTGAGAGTTACTTCCAAGCTAAGTTTATACTTTGGGGGAGGTAAGCCTATATTATCATGTTATACTGATGCAGATATGACTAGTGATCTTGACTCTAGGAGGTCTACTTCTGGGGATTTTGTTACTTTTACGGGTGGTGCTGTTTCTTGGCAATCCAAATTGCAAAAGTGTGTTGATATATCCACAACTAAAGATAAATTCATTGCAATTACAGAAGCTTGCAAAGAGGTTGATCCAAATGTTCAATTCTATGCAACAATTTATGCAGAATTAGTAACAACAACAACAATAGTTTATGTAACAAGTTTTGTTGCAATTAAACAAGGAACCAAGTGAATGACCTAAGGGTGTACTCCCCAGCCAACCAGAACAACCAAGGAAAGATGGTTAAGAGCATTGCAAAGCTGTAACAACCTGGAGTGGTATTACTTTACAAGAACCAGTTCAACTCAATGAAGTTAAGGAAAAAGATGAAAAGCCAAACAATGAACATGAACCCAATACATTAGTTAGCTTACTTGGAAGTAAAGGGAAAGAGAAAGATGAGGTATATACAAAGGAGGTAGAAAAAAAAACTACTATTTCCTTCTGGATTGAGAAAACAAAGTGATGAAAAAAATATTTTAAAAAATTTCTTAATATATTTAAGAAATCACAAATTAACATACCTTTCGCTAAAGCACTTGAATAGATGCCTATTTATGTAAATAATTGAAGGATATTCTATCAAAGAAAAGGAGAGTAGATGACAATGAAGTTGTGGTCATGATAGAGGAATGTCATGTTGTCCTCCAAAGAAAACTACCTCCTAAGATAAAAGACCCACAAAATTTTTTAATTCTATATTCAATTGGAGGAAATGTTCATTGTAATGCTTTATGTGACTTAGGTTCTAGCATTAATCTTATGCATTTTTCTATTTTTAAAAGGTTAGGAATCAAGGATATTGCTCCTACGAACATCACACTCTAGTTGGCTGACCGATCATTGGTATATCCTAAAGGAGTCATTGAAGATGTTTTAATAAAGGTTGACAAGTTTATCTTTCCTGCAGATTTTGTAATGCTTGAAATGGAAGGAAGGAATGACGATATACCACTCATTGTCGGGAGAGGTTTCTTGGCAACTGGGAGAACACTGATCGATGTGGCTGCTGGAAAACTTACACTTAGGGTAAACAACGAATATGTCACATACAATATTTTTAAATTCATGAATTGCCCGAATACAACATATGATTGTTCTAGAATTGAACTATGTGATAAAATAATATACAAAGGGGATCAATTGAGTGGTTCATTACATAAAGCCATAAATTCTCTTTGTGAAGAAGATATTGATGTGAAAAAAATGGTTAAAATATTAGATTCACAACTAATCTTGCCTAGGAGATTTAGAGTTGTGGTACCTTGAGATCTACTATTCCACAGAATGCTACCATCAATTGAAGTACCACCTATTTTGAAGTTAAAATAACTTTCAAAACATCTTAAGTATACTTTCATAGGGTCTAATGACACTCTTCCTGTTATTATTTCTTCAGAGCTAATTATGTTGCAGGAAGAGAAGCTGATTAGAATACTAAAGGATCGCATGTCAGCTATTACTTTGACTATAGCAGACATAAAAGGCTTTGATTCATCCTTTTGTATGCATAGGATCAACTTAGTGGATGGATGCAGTCCAACTGTAGAGCATCATTGGCAACTCAACCCCAACATAAAAGAAGTGGTCAAGAAGGAAATTATTAAGTGGATGGATGCCAGAGTGATATATCCCATTGCTGATAGCACTTGGGTAAGTCCAGTACAATGTATACCAAAGAAAGGAGGTATAATTTTGGTAAAGAATGAAAGAGATGAACTGATTTCTACAAGAGCCATCACAGGATAGTGTGTGTGCATGGACTATAGGAAGCTCAACAAGTTTATAGAAAAAGATCACTTTCCTCTTCCTTTTATTGATCAAATGCTTGATAGATTAGCTGGGAATGTTTACTTTTGTTTTCTTGATGGATATTCATGTTACAATTAGAATACCATTGCACCCGAGGATCAAGAGAAGACGACGTTCACTTGTCCTTATGGCACTTTTGCTTTTCGGTGAATGCCCTTTGGATTGTGTAACACTCCTGCTACATTTTAAAGATGCATGATGGCCATATTTACTGATATGATTGAGCATGGCCTAGAAGTATTTATGGATGACTTTACTATTTTTGGAGAGATTTTTGATGACTGTTTATCTATTCTATCTTGCATTCTTAAACGTTTTCAAGACACTAACCTTGTTCTTAATTGGGGAAAGTGTCATTTTATGATAGAAGAAGGAATAGTTTTGGGACATAAAGTTTATGTCAAGGACTTGAAGTAGACAAGGGGAAAGTTGTAGCTATAGAGAAGCTTCCACCTCCTACATCGGTGAAAGAAATTAGAAGTTTTTTAGGACATGCGGGATTCTACAGAAGGTTTATAAAGGATTTTTCTCAAATCTTAAAACCTTTATCTGCTTTACTAGAAAAAGATGTATTTTTTTATTTTGACGATGCATGTTTGAAAGCTTTTGAGACTTTGAAACAAAAATTGATTTTAGCTCCCATTGTGGTTGCACCGGATTGGTCATGACCTTTTGAATTAATGTATGATGTTAGTGACCATGCAATAGGTGTTGTCTTGCGCCAAATGAAGGGCATGTTTTCTTATGTTATCTATTACATTAGTAAGACATTGAATGATGCACAACGCAATTATACTACAACTAAAAAAGAATTGTTAGCAGTAGTGCATGTTATTGATAAGTTTAGATCATATTTGCTAAGTTCAAAGGTTATTGTATATACTGATCATGCTGCTCTAAAATACCTTTTGTCTAAGAAAGATTCCAAACCTAAGATAATTCGTTGGGTTCTTTTATTGCAGGAATTTGATGTGGAGATTAAAGATAAGAAAGGAAGCGAGAATGTTGTAACGGACCACCTTTCTCGATTGAGCCACGCACACAATGTTAAGGATGATCAAGCAGTGAATGTGATTTTCCTTGATGAAAATATATTAGCCATTGAAAGTGTGTTGTCCCATGGTTTTCTGATTTAGCAAATTACTTGGTGAGGGAGAAGATGCTACCAGACTTGAACTTTCAACAAAAGAAACAATTTCTTCATGACGCTAAGTCATATTTTTGGGATGACCCTCTTCTCTTCAAGCAATGTGCTGATGGGATAAGATGTATACCAGAAGATGAAATCAAGTCCATACTTCAACATTGTTACTCAATAGATTATGGCGGGCACTTTGGAAGTACTAGGACAGTAATGAAAGTTCTCCAATCGGGATTATTTTGGCCTACACTTTTTAAAGATGCAAGACATTTTATTGAGAGATGTGATCACTGTCAAAGTGCTGAAAATTTGTCAAGGAAATATGAAATGCCTCTTAACTCTATTCTTGAAGTGGAATTATTTGATGTATGGGGTATAAATTTCATGGGTCCTTTTCCCCCATCAAACTCTAATACTTACATTCTTTTAGCTATAGATTATGTTTCTAAATGGGTTGAAGCATAGACTTTATTTTCTAATGATGCCAAGGTGGTGGTAAAGTTTTTAAAGAAGAATATCTTTACAAGATTTGGTACACCTCGGGCAATCATTAGTGATGGAGGTTCTCACTTTTGCAATAGGCAATTTGAAGCTTTATTGGCTAAGTACGAAGAGAAACATAAGGTTGCTACCGCTTACCATCCACAAACTGACTGTCAGGCTAAGCTATCCAATCGAGAGGTCCTAAAATTTCTAGAGAAGATAGTAAAAGATAATAGAAAGGATTGGTCTATTCCGTTAGATACTATTCTATGGGCTTATAGAATAGCTTTCAAAACACCAATTGGCATGTCCCCTTATCAATTAGTGTTTGGAAAGGCTTGTCATCTTCCCCTAGAATTAGAGCATTAAGCTTTTGGGGTCATTAAGGAATTGAATTTTGACTTGGAAGCATGTGGGAAAATGAGACTACAACAACTTATTGAATTAGAAGAAATTAGGAGAGCTTCTTATGAAAATGCCAAGATCTATAAAGAGAAATCCAAAGCATGGCATGATCAAAGAATTGCTTCTAAACCATTTTCTCCTAGACAAAAGGTATTGTTATATGATTCAAAGTTGAAAATTTTCAATGAAAAATTGAAATCAAGATGGTCTGGTCTTTACATAGTTCAAACAGTTGTTTCACACAGTGCAACTGAAATTAGGACTGAACAAGGAGATCGATCATTTAAAGTCAATGGATATAGACTGAAACACTACTATGAAGGGGAACAACTTTGGAAGTCTTCCATCACATTAAATAAATAATGAGAAACTGGCGTCTGGTTGTAGACGTTAAACCAAGCGCTTCTTAGGAGGCAACCCAAGAATGGGTCAAGTGCAAATTTAGTTATCCATGATAATTATCCACCGACTAATTGGTTGAGGGAGTTCTCTTTCACTTCTTTATTTTTATTTTGTTCAACTCGAGGACAATGTTTAGTTTAAATGTGGGGGGATGTCTTAATTTTGTGCATTTTGTTCATGTTCGACTCATGTTTTGATTTAAGATATGCATATATATATATATACACATATATATAATATAGTTAGAATAAAATTTTTATTATGCAACAGTATACTAGTCTCTTGGTTCAATGATAGATACATGTGAATTAGTCTTACCTTTCTTGGAAAAGCTTGATCAATTGCTATGAAGGATGAACTAAGTAAATGATTGCATTCGAGAGTTGGTTCTCTACCTTATATTATTTTCACAATCCTTTGGTTTAGATGATTTCAATGAATATTTTGCAATAAGGATTGTACATGATGGTCATGACTTTTAGAATTTGCCTAAGCGACTTTCGAGGCTAAATATTTGACTTGCCATGTTGATGGAAAATGATATAGGCATTTCTTTTTTATTAGTCTGGACCTTTCTTCAAGCCTACCTAATATAAATTGTCTGCTGCACACAATTTCATAGCCTTTATTATACATGTTTGTTTGTTTACCCTTATTTTTAGCCTTGGCCTTTTTATTGAACATATATATGGCTTCTTGAGTCCTAGCACCTAGTATTTTGAATTCGTTCTAGATTCTAATAGAAATGGAATTTGAGTAGTATGGAGGAAGGGGCATTGCTTTTCATAGAGTGGTGATTGAGAAGATAGAGTGGATTGCCCTGTACTTTGTTTTGGAAAAAAAAAAAAAGAAAAAAAAAAGATGAGGCAATGATCCTCCACAAGTCTTACCCTTCTTGGAAAAACTTAATTAATTGATATGAAGGATAAACTGAGTAGATGATTGCATTTGAGAGTTGGTTCTCTACCTTATATTATATTCACAATCCTTTGGTTTAGATGATTTCAATGAATATTTTGCATTAAAGATTGTACATGATGGTCATGACTTTTAGAATTTGCCCTAGCGACTTTCAAGGCAAAATATTTGGCTTGTCATGTTGATGAAAAATGATATAGGAATTTCTTTTTGATTAGTCTAGACCTTTCTTCAAGTCTATCTAATATAAATTATCCACTCCACACAATTTCATGGCCTTTATTATACGTGTTTGTTTGATTACCTTTATTTAGCCTTAACCTTTTTATTGAAAATATATCCGGCTACTTGAGTCCTAGCACCCTAGTATTTTGAATTCATTCTAAATTCTAACGGAGATGGAATTTGAGTAGATGGAGCAAGGGGGCGTTGTTTTTCATAGAGTGGTGATTGAGAAAATAGTGTATATTTTCCATATACTTTGTTTTGGGAATAAAAAAGAAAAGAAATAAAATAAAAAGATGAGGCAATGATCCTCCACTAGTACGCACAAGATGAAGCAATGGGCTTCCATTGGTTTGAAATAAAAAAAAAGGCAGGTACTCAATGGAAAATCAAAGCAAAGTTAATTTTTATATCGAATCAGCTCATTACAACATTTAAGGATGTTTGTATCGTATTGTTACAGTATTTGGGGATTTATTATACATGTATGTTAGGATTTAGAAAGGATTTGTAATGCTAAGGTGCATATAAGTCTCTGATTTGTTTTATCCTGTTTATCCTATTTTGGTCCCTAGCCCCCAACCTCGTTACAACCTACAAATACCTATTGATTCCATTAAATTGGTATTGCCTACATTAGTAGAGATGGGAGAAAAGGGTAAACATATTTCAGCATGTATTTGATTGTATTTTTTTTGTTATAGATGAGAATGATTAGCCAATGGACTACTACACACACAAGGAGAGCCTTCTTTTGGATGTGATTGATGAATGGAATTTCTAATTTGATTGACATCTTTTTGACTCTTGACGGTTTGATTAAGAATCATATGAGAAAATAATGGGGATTAAATATTTTTATGTAGTAAATTTTTTTTTCTTTATGATATTTTGATCGAAACACGTAAAAGTTTAAGTTTGGGGGGTGTGAACAGTTTAAAATATAAATATTTACCTAGGTTTTTAATTATATTTTGTACTTCTCGGGTATAATTATTTTTAATTAGGTGATATTTCTCTTTATATTCTAGTTAATTAATATTTTACGAGATATACTTAATTTTGATGTTTTGATGAAGAAAAATATGAAGCAAATTAAGCTTAGGATTTGTTGGTTAGAGCATTGGACCTCACCCGTTGATGACTATAATTTATGGTGTTGACAAAGCCCGATGAGATATTTGAATAGATCGAAGAGTTAAAAACTTGAATGGACATCATAATTAATTAAACTACGTCAATTTATGAACACCCTTTTTGAATTTATGTATCTAATGGCCATCTCATCTTCTATATAAATGGGTGGTCATTTGTTGTTTGAGAGATATCATCTCTGAGTTAATGGAAGAAATAGTTTAGTTTTTATAATTCTTTTTCTTTCATAATAAAAATTAGTTTTTTTAATATTGTTTTCTATTTCATTATGGAGTAATTTTTTTTTCGTTCTACAGAAAATGAAACTTAATATGGTTTAATTTGATTCATTTCAGCCTCTTACTCTTTAATTCAATCAGATTATTTGAATAGTCATGTTCTTAACGCTAAGAATAGATTGATCATCTATTTCTTAGTTCATGAAATTTAATTAGATTTCGGAAAAAATTAATTAAATTAGTCATTGATAATTTATTATACGATGAGTCTTGTGACTTATTTGTCATTGTGGTCGGGAGATACACAATACTGTATGCGATTATAAGGAAAATTTTAATACGTTATTTTGTTGATTAATTAATTACTATCAAGAGGTAGAAATTGAGGTAAAATAATAGAAGCATGAATGAATGGGAGCCACCATGTTATATAATTATCCTAAATTGACAATCCGTGGGGAATAAAAGATAAGAGTAAGATATAATGATGATTAAATTCATGTTAAGGGAAATTCGACTATATATACTTATACGTCATTCAAATTATTCGAGCAGCACCACAACTCACAACACTAAGAAAAGACGACAACTTTGTCACTATATGTAGGATAGCAGTGAACATCAATACCAAATACGACTCATGAACATTTTAAATATAATGTGAGCACCAAAAAAAAAGAACAACCACAATAAGGGTGTGAGCTCCATAAAAAAAACGACCATAATAAGGGATATTCATTTGCTTCGCATATGTGCTGGTTCAGCAGAGATATATTTGCATACAAAATCAGCTCTAGATATCATTTGCATCATCAAATTATTTTTTCTCAGTTAGCTACAAATCCAGTTTTTTTCCCACTATCCCCGGTTAATCACGAGATTCATATTCATTTTCAACAGTAGTAAGTTAATGGTTGCTCAACTATCAGCAACACTAGGCCCCCAACGGCTTAGGCTAATGACAATTTAAGTTTTTTTTATTTGCTGATATCCTTAATGCCTCCATCATTCCATAAATCCAGACCACATTTATATATGATTGAGATATAGAACCCTATAATAGTATCACATATGTAGAATCGTCATCTTCTTCATTTTCTTCCACCCAGCACCTAAAGGGTGTTGGGCGTATGAACCCTACACTACGAATCCATGCAAATAGAAATGATAAAATTTTTCATGTCTGGATGTCCTTCCTGATACCAACCCTCATTTATCTGGCTTGGGACCAGCAAGACATTGGCGGAGTATATCACATATTTAAAATAAAAATAAAAAATCAACTGAACATAAATGTAACCTTAAATGCAATCCTGAGATCAGCAGAAATGGAGCTGAGATCATTGATATTGTAATTAAGGACGCGATCTACAGTGTCCGACAAGTATAACTTGCACATTAGAGCCCGTTCTACTATCCCTTCAATAAGATCCCTTTCTTCAATCCTGCAATTATCAGGCATTAAAGGCAAAGAATAACACAGTAACAAGTTACTCTCTATAACTGCTTGACATGAACTTGAATACACATCCGTAAACATAAGATAGAAAGCAGTTGGAAATAAGAGTGTTACATAACATATATGGTAGCAACTTGGCAAGCCCAAAGGAAGAGCTTGAGCCGTAGTAAAACAATGAACAACCTACTTTATTTCAAAGATTCTTGATTCCAAAAATCTAAGATTTCCGTAGAAGCCAAACTGAATGCTGCATCCCCAGTTTGTGACAGCTTAATAGATAAGTACAAAGACAAAATTCAATTACCCCAGACAAAAATCTCTCGATTCTTGAAGAAGTTCCACAAACATACTTAATCTTGGGCGTCGCCTTCTCATCTACATAGAAAATCAGGCTCTAAGTTGACAATCTTTCTCGCAACAACACTGCATACTAAAGTAAACATTCAGTACTTACAAGAGAGCATCCCCCATTGCCATAGGTGACTGCACCCTCCATTAATAAGCAGAAAGGGCATCTATATTCTTCCAGTGCCAGGGCATTAGAGCTTAGGGATCTCAAACATGAGAAATGATACCTGTGTAAATTCAAATTCATTCACACGTCTATGAGAGAATAAAACAATCACCTACAGCATTAGAGCAAGCCCAACATGCATAATTAACAAAAACAACCATTGCATCAACAAATTGACCGACTGCTAATCATTCAACTAACTGAGAAGCATAGGATTATCATGCAACAGAACCACGATAAAGATATTTTAGGTAAACACGGATTTATAGAGACAGATCCATATGAAAAATTTACAGAAGGACAAGTACAGAAGGCTTAAAAAAGCCACTACGAGAATCAGTTGGTAAGACCATGAGTACATCCCTGTGCCAAGGTTCTAAAAGATAGTAAATTGTAAAATGTGGAATTTGCATAGTCTGCCAAGTAGAATTGATGCAAGAAAATTGAGGCATTAAAGAATAATAACAGCCCTACCTCTAACCATAAGAAACCTGCATATGATGAACTCTACAATGACTATAGTAAAGCAAAACCCGATACGACAAATAAATCCCAAAAATACAAAGAACGACAAAAGATTCTCCCTAGACAAGTATAATGGAATGAACAATTAGGCTATAGTGATGTTTGTAATGGTCGTTATTTTAGTTAAGATGTGAAAGGTAGATTTGTAATAGCACATGTTTGAATGTGTATAAAAGGAGGGAAGTGGGAAGGATCGGGATGTTTTTGAAATCAATGAATTGATCTTGTCTTTGGGAGGAAGCAACTGCTTCCCGCTGGTTCTTCTTTCATCCATTCTCATCTGCAATTCCTAATTCCATTTCGATTTGTTCTGCTTTGTTCTGTTTATGCTCTGCTTCGATCAGCTCTATGGCGCCATCAAAGCAACACAAGCAGCAAGGCAAAGGCAAGGATCTGGTTCTCAGTCCAATTGGGCCAGATCTTACCATATAAAAATTATACCAAAATGCTAAACAATGTTTTCTAGTGTCAAAGAATATTCATACTTCGAATTTAAAATGACAAAAGCCAAGCACAGTTACATCCAGATTTTCAGAGCATATGTATGTCATGAGAATAGGAACTTACTTGTCAGTGCATCTTAAACAAGTTAGCAAGCCATTTTTATTGTCACTGGGGGAGCATATACAACAACAGTCTGCCGATATTTCGGTTTCAGACTTACGGTACATGCAAGAGCTCTATCCAAACTACCTTTTATCTGACAAAAATGGAGAAAAGGTTTACAAAACTAGATAACTGATTACTGAAATATATCCTTCGAGAAGCCAAGAGTAGACCTTCTTGAAAGCGGCTGTTAGAGAACCTATTTCATCAGTTAACAAACCAACAACCTCCCTGCCATGCATCAGCCATTTGTCAACTTTGGCAGTTGATAACATAACATTCTCCAGCTCTGGACTTTCTAGAGGTTGGAACTTTGCAGATTCGTGTGGCAAGATTTGGAGTACAAGACATGAAAGAATGCGAAATCAAATGATAAACTCAAAAAACTGACTACTTTTGTAAAACCCGGGCAATCGGCCCTATGGTTTTTACTGTCGGTTCGGTTGTTACCTGAATCAAGTTAGTAGGGTCCGGCCCTTCTTGTCGCGGTTTATATATGATATGTTGTAAGTTTCCCAGCCTTAGCCTCCTTTAGCGTTCAGAACGTCTGTTTGGATGCGGCACGCCCGGCTTTATGATGTTTGGTCCAATTTAATCATATATAGTTAGATGTTAGGATTGTGTCTCTCGCGTACCTTTTGTGTGCTTACCGTATGTTTGATAACCTTTCGGACCGTCCTAACCCCTTTTGGGACATGCCGTGCAATTCCCAAAGTGGACCCGATTGCTTTAGGGTAAAAACCCTAAGTTTCTTGGGTTTTGAGATAACCCAACCCATACCACTTTTTGCCAACCCAACCCACTTTTAGAT
>JAVDBV010011295.1:7083-21200 GCA_032619315.1 Piper longum
CGGTGCCTGTGGCCGGAAAATGCCGACAAAGGCGCGGCTGGGTCGCCGCCGGTTGGGATCGACAAAGGGGGCAAAGGCGGAGCTGATGGTGGTGTCGATTGAAGGAGTTCGACCACTGACTAGCAGGAAAATGACCAAGATTGCAGTCACGACAGAGGTCAGTGTCAGTCTCAAATTGAAGATCATGGCGAGGGGAAGCTGTCAGTGTAATTGGCTTCATCGAAGGACACTTGCAGGTGCCGGAATATGGCCCAAAAGGGTGGCAGCGGCTGCGGAAAACAACTCTAAAAACACTGTCACTGATGGCGACTGCTGAGGCTCGTGCTGATGATGGCTACAGACTGGTAGCCGGCCACGAGATGGTCACGGCCGTACCGATGCGGTGGCTAGATGAGGGCCGGGGTGTTGTCGGTGTCGAACGGAAGTGGTGGCAGCATTAACACAGTGAAATTGTAAAATACCTGTGGGAAAATATCAAGGTGAAGATAAGGTTGAGTGGATAGCTCAGATCTTGCCATGTGGCACAATTGAGGTGTCCGACAACTTGTGGCCTAGTGGGGACCACCTACGGGTATATGAAATATACTTACAGACAAAAAGCTCGGATCGAAATTGTCGAAAGTCAAAACTAACTCGAGTCATAAAATTGACTCTATAGGCTAGAATTGAGGCAAGGGTGAATGGGCCTCAAAACCTAATACGCAATCAAGCTGGGCCCACGAAGGCACAATCTGATGATCCGAAATCCCTATGATACATGTAATGAGATACCCTGAAAATCTCAAACGGATACTAAACGCTATTATATGTATACCTTGTGTATATACTAATAACTCATTATATATAGTATTATAACTGAAACTATCAAATACATGTCAGGCATACTCAACTACTATAACATGCTCATATGGCCATCTGGGCCCCATACTTATATTCTGAAAATCAGTTTTGCTCGAGCTCGCTCAAACCGACTCGATAAAAACATGGGAAAAACTAAAATCGAGTCCCTAACCCAAAAATGGGGTTTTACAACATCTCCTCCTCATAAAAATTCCATCCTAAGAATTTCTTACATCAACTGTGATCAGAGGGCTCAACTGAAGATGTCATCTTGCTGACAAATTGGTAGCTCTCCCTCAAAAACTAGCTGCACCCGTCCAAACGTACCACCATGAAGCTAGATCTCTAAACACAGACCAAGCTCACTAGCTCCTTACTAATCTGGCTTGACAAACTACACGTGCTCGGATCATCTGGCAAAATATGTCATACATGCTAGAATCATCTACCTACACTGACCATATATACTCGAATCATCTCTCTACACTAACCATGCTTGCTCACATCGTCTCACTGGACTGACTCCTAGGATCACTACAAACTATGGAGACTAAAATGTAATGACATCATTGGGAAAAACCTAAGGTCACCCCAAAGGGTCTACTGGGTAGTCGAGCAGGTACTTTTGGGTACTGCAGGGTACTAGTCTGAAATACATCATGAAAAACAACATCGGTACGAAGAATGCGGCCTAACATCTATCCATGTCTCCCTTATACTCATCAATGAGATAGGTCAACTATATGTGCCCTCAAGGCACTCTACTCCAGGTCCTACGGCCATACAAGTGTGTCTTGCGAGTCTTGCTAGCATATGGTGGCCTCTAGTACCAAGTAACTGTATATGCTAATGAGTTCTATGGTTTACTATCACCAGTCTAGTTTAAACACTCAGTTGTTCCTGTAAGAGGAACTAGATCACTCACAAAGTCCTAGCTAACTCAATCCTAAGTCAAGTATCTCACTCTTTTCCATAATAGAACAAGCTACTATAACTCTACAATGTGTTATGGCTCTCGCAACTATCTATGTGACCAATAACTATTGTTGAAGGGAACTATGTGATGGAATGGAGGCGAGATCACTTGTACATGTACAATGTGTCTCAAGGAGTATGAAAACATACTCTTCATGGAACTATAAGATCTACATATGGTTTGTGGTGTGTGCACTAATCAATGTCTGCTCATCTCAACCATCTCATAAACTAATGGTAGGACTCAGATACCTGGAAGGAGGAGTGTGAAAATACGCAGGTAGAGGCTCGGTTTTGTCTGACATCTATGGTCACATGAAAAGAGATCAAATCTCTAGTGGAAAACTGATCAAACTACTCTAGGACTCTGACTGGGAGGTATCTCATCCTCGCATAGTCTAACATCATGTCTCTATCTGTGGTGATGTAAGGATGTCTATCTGAGTCACTGTTGGTAATGAAACTATGTATAGGATATTGGGTGACTCACAAATATGGGTAGGTCCATGGATGTGTCTCTATGATAATCATGATTGGACTCCGCCATAGGTGGCCAGCCTATTGAATAGCCAATCAACAACGAGTCTAAGAGACAGCTCCTAAGTGGCTCTAGTTTAATCAACTAATAGTAGGCATGTGTTTCTTGATACTGTACTAGTCACGCACTTCTAAATGGATGGGGTTCAAATAACCCAAAGAACCACTATCTCCCCTCGAGTTTACGGGGATCATAGTGAGGTTTGCATGTGTCTCATCCACTTTTCAGTGGTGTGTGACTTGTCATCCTGTACCGATTTGTAGCGCTAATCTTGACTCACACGATTACTACCGTTGTGGTAAACTTTCAAACAAAGCTGTCGGTTAAGATGAGCATACACTCGTATCCCTCTATCTTGTCAGCGTAGTCTAGTTGGACTAAGGCCCCTATCTGCGTCGCTCCCAAGCTTAGGTGAAGTTATCTCCTCCAGACTAGTCCGCTATCAGCTACCTACACTGTAAGTCCTAAAAAGTACCACAAAGGTACCTCCTATATACTTGGGGCATAGGCCAAATCCTATGTCTCAAGGCAAGGACTTAATTGTGCTGGCAAAGCACAAGGTAAACACTGTCTCCCTAATGGACGCTCACTAACTAAACCCATTTTCTATGCCAAAATTCTAATACGAGTCAAACATTTCTCTCTGGTTGGACCAAACCCTAAATGAGTTAAATGCATATCTAATCATCTGCTAACCATCTGATCTATGTAACCTTGACGGTGGGTCACACGTATGTTGTCACGCTGACTGAACAATCTAACCACTGTGGTCATCCTTGTTAAGTGTTTAAAGTATACAATATTTACCCATATTTTTAATGTGATATTGTATTTTCCGGATATAAATATTGTTAATTAGGTGATTTTTTTTGTTATATTCTAGTTAATTTATATTTTATGAGATGGAGTTTTAATGTAGAAAAAGATGAAACAAATTAAGCTTTGGAATTGAATGGTCACGGCACTTGGCCCCACCCAATGGCTACAATTTATAGTGTTGACAAAGCTCAATGAAGATGGCTATACATAGCTTTGGCATCGTTGTCGAGGAGTTGGAAACTTCATCGGACATCAAAATCAATTAGTCCCCATCGAGTTGTGGAATCCTTCCTCGAATTCATGTATCTTATCTTCTATATAAATGTGTGGTCATTTGTTCTTTGGGATATCTCATCTCTTGGCTTAAGAGTTTAGTGGAAGAAATAGTTCTAGTTTTTGAAATTCTTTTCCTTTCGTAATGAAAACTAGTTTCTTCTCTATATTTTTTTCTATTTTTATTATGGAATAATCGTTTGTTTCATTCTTGAGAAGAATGGAACTTAACATGGTTTAATTGGATTCATTGTAGCCTTTTACTCTTTTATTCAATCGGATTGTTTGAATTATCATGTTCTTAGTGCTAAGAGTAGATTGATCGCCTACTTATTAGATCATGAGATTTAATTAGATTTTGGGAGAAATTAATTAGATTAGTCATTGATAATTCATCATACAAGTCTTTTGATTTGTTTGTAGTTGTGGTAGGGAGATACACAACACCATATGCGATTGAAAGGCAAATCTTAATGCGTTATTTTGTTGATAAATCAATTATCACCGGGAGGTAGAAATTGAGGCAAAATAATAGAAACATGAAGGATCGGGAGCCACCATGTCATATAATTATCCTAGATTGACAATCCAAAGGAATAAAAGATAAGAGTAGGATGTGATGAACATTAAATTCGTGTTAAGGGAAATTCGACTCAAGAATGAGTTTTATCCATTTCACTCTTCCTTTCATTTAAAGTTGTTACTTAGATTTACTTAAGTCAATTATTTTTGTTTTGTTCTTAATTTATTTTTCTTTAATTAATTTAAGAAAAGTCATCTCTCTGTAGGATGTCATTTAAATTTATCATTATATTACTTGCGTGTTATTGAACTTATTCGAACAATTCCATATAGATATTATACTATCATGTTCTCTAACTCTGTCCATCTACATCCCTAAAAGACTCACTAACACTGTCTGGTGATCCTAATAAGACTATCACTAATACTATCTTGCAATACACATCTGACCCAAAGATGTCAGGCCAAGCCGATGGTATGCAAGATGGTTGGTGAAGTCAATCAAGTGTTGTCACATCCAAATAATATTATTGAGCCTAACTTTCCTCTGCCTGACTGAAGTTACCGTAGCTATATCTTATCCTCAATCTCTGACCCAAATCTTCTCTCAATTCCGTGACATGCAGTCTCTGTGCAAGCTATGAAAATCTTCAAGTAGTTATCCTTGTGTAGGGTGAGGTAACTACTTGACCTTTACTTACCCCATAACTGCTCACTCAGATGGTGGTAGAGCATAATGGATGGTGGTTGTGCATCACAGATGATAGTATTGCACATTCAGTTGGTGGCAATGCATCTTGGTCGGTGGTTGGGCAACTCAAATGGTGGTTGTGCATCACAGATTGCAGCTGTTCTACTAGGACAGTGGTTGTGCAACTCAGATGGTGGTTGTGCTATGTGTGAGGCAGTTATACTATCTAGGTGCTAAAGCCCGATCCTGATCATGTACGTCATGAACCCATTATTGCCTCTAGCATGTTCATCTCCATGTGTTTGTCTCATCAAAGGTAGTTGCTATCAACTCGACTTAGGCTATCCAACCATGCGTGAGTGATTCAGAGGGGGTTTAGATCATAGTGGTGACATGCAAAAGATGGACAAGTGCTGCAATATGCCGGTGCTCCAAATACTCTTCGTCACTATTCATCTTAACTTCAGCTAACTGAATATGTGAACACTCTAAATGGTTCAAATCTTTGGTATAGTAAAGGAAAGGACAAATCTCTAAACATATCATGACATGCCTGTGAGATCCATGCTGGTATTTGCTAAAATCATGATCTCATATCCATCTCATAACTTTTCTAACTGTTAGCACTGAAACATCCACCGCTCAAGTCTGATTGAGCACAAAATCTAAAATCCACAAACTAAAGGAAATACATGTCGACTTGGTTTAGGACAGCTCCACACACTTGGCTAAAAAATAAAATTTTTCATCTCAATCGACCAGGACATGACTGTGATACCAACTTACAACACCTCAATTTCGATTCACCTAAGAACCGAATCAGAAATATTATGATCGAGTTGAGTCATTATTAACACTATTGGTCGTTAAGACTCAATCATTAAAATAGATTGAAACAACCCGCTTGGTGTAATGAGAATGAAAGACATTGTTAAATAAGCATCAAAACACATCAAATATAAGTAAAAATAACAAAAGAAATAAATGTGTTGAGCACAAGTGTGTAGCATTTATCTGTCCTTCCACCAAAGTCAACTGAAGATTTACAATCACGACTTCCATATCACCCGCCATAGTACTCAAGTGCAAAAGGAATAGTTAAGTTAGTGTCACAAATTCCGAAAATGTGCTGCATTACGCAATACCCTCATACACCGCACTACCTCAGGGTTTGAAGGAGTACTATGTGGTCTATAATATCTCCATACCACTCATTCTCTTATTCGTGAAATCTATAAAAATGCACACACTTGTATAATAGGCTTAGGGAAGAGGCTTGTATCACAAATTTCTGAAGCTTAAGTTCAAAAACCAACAAGGAATCTCATCCTTGTAGTTTTATTAAACGTATAGAAAACACATCTAAATGGCCCAACATTAGAGGGAAGCAATAAAACGCCGTCTATGTTGTCCCATGTATAAAACACAGTTAAACTCAACATGCAAAGAGTCAAGCAGACATGGAGAGTCCTATGGACCCGTGGTCCAAGCTCGAAGCACATCATCACATCTATGGCGAGCTCAGACTCTGTAACCTATATCGAAACCCACTGCTAAGTAAAATACTAACATCTCTATATTATGCATGCTCATGGTGTGTGCTAATATCATCAATACATCCTAATAAAGGAAACGGTGCTAACAAACCTAGAACTAAACACGCGACACACAAATCGAGATATAATAATAATAATTAATAAATAAATAAACAAGGAATCTGGTCATACATATTTAATAAATAATAAATATATTAACATATATAATACTCTAATAATAAAATAATATTATTATTACACCATATAAATACATGGTTAAATAGAAGTAAAGATCATATACAGTCGTGTTAGTACAAATACAAATAATTAAGTAAACAAACAATTAATTAATTAAATAAATCAATAGAAAAATAAATGAATAAATGAATAATATTAATTAATTACGAAGAATATTAATATAAGTATTAATTGTACAAACACATGTCTAAATGCGTATAAATAATAATAGGAGTAAAAACTGATTAATAATAATCAATAACTAAATAAAATTAAGATAAACATGAACAAAATAATATCTATGAACATTTACATTATCAATAACAATAATTAGTCACATAACTATTCATCATAGTCAACAAATATATAAATAAGAAGAAATGAATAATCATGAATAAATAAATAAATATATAAAAATAATTAATAAAAAAAGTTCATAACATCTAAACATGCTTAACAATTTAAATATGTAGCTAAACTAATCTAAGGGTTCTCGAATTAACAAAAATTGTTGACAGACACTAGAAAATGGGTTGAATCAAACAAAGCTGAACCAAACCAAACCAAGCTGAACCAAACCAAACCGAATGGTTTGAGCCAACCTGGTCTAGAAAATGGGCTGCGTTGGCTTGGCGGACTGGGCCTAATCAGGTGGACATGGACGCGAGCAAGTGGACATGACACGAACGCAAAGATAGGCAAATGTTGCCCGTCGCCGAAAAACACCGACGATGGCGCGGCTAGGGTCTCCGCTAGTCGGGATCGTCGAAGGGGGCAAAGACGAAGCTGCTGGTCGTGTCAATCGGAGGAGTCCGACCACTGGCTGGCCAGAAAATGAAGAAAAAGAGGGTGGTGTCACCATTGTGTGATGCAATATTGCAGACGGTGATCGCAGCCACGACGGAGGTCGGTGTCGGTCTCAAATGGAAGATCATGGCGAGGGGAAGCTATCAACATAGTTGGCTTCGTTGATGGACACTTGGCGGTGCCAAAAAATGGCTTCAAAGGGTGGCGGCGGCAGCGGTAAAAAATGACTCTGAAAACATCGTCGCTGGCAATGACTGTAGTGACTCCGGTGGCAATGGTGGGTGCGGACTAGTAGCCGGCCACGAGATGGTCACACGGTCGTACCGATGGGGTAGCTGGAGGAGGGCCAAGGTGTTGTTGGTGGAGAACAGAAGTGGTGGCAGCGGTGTTAACACTGTGAAATCGTGAAAAATGGAGGAAATCGTGGGAAATCTCATGGAAAATAATATGGTGAAGTTAAGGCTGAGTGGACGGCTCAGAACTTTCCACGTGGCACGATTTGGACGTACGACAACTTGTGGCCTAGTGGAGCCCACCTATGGTTATATACAATATACATACGGACAGAAAGCTCGAATCGAGATCATCCAAAGTCAAAACTGACTCGAGTCATAAAATTGACTCTATAGGCGGGAATCAAGGTAAGAAGGGTAAATGGGCCTCAAAACCCTGAATGCAATCGAGCTAGGCCCACCAAGGTACAATTCGATGAGCCGAAATCCCTATAATGCATGTAATGAGATAACCTGAAAATCCCAAACAGATACTAAATGTTGCAATAGCCTAGATCTAAGCCTTAAATCCATACTAACTGACAAGAATCATATGTATACCTTGCGTATACACTGATAGCTCATTATATACAGTATCATAACTGAAACTATCATATGCATGTAAGGCTTACTCAACCTCTATAACATGCTCGTATGACCGTCTAGGCCCCATACTCATATTCTGAAAATTAGTCTCGCTCAAACTCACTCGAACCAACTTGATACTAACCTAAACATGGAAAAAATAAAATAGGGTAAAACCATAACCCAAAAATGGGGTTTTACATATATAAACATATGATATAAACCTTCCATATGCCTACTATATAAGTACACATTTTTTTATGGATTTCACAATTAAGAGAGTGAGTGGCATGGAGATATGCAGATTGTATTATTACCCTTTTACACGCTCAAGTTGTACAATGTACGTAGGGTATTGCAAATTCAACGCATTTTCAGAAATTGTGACACATTGGTTCCACACCACCTGAGTAACGTGAGGGTAATATATGGAAGACGTGAGGGCATAAGGTTCTTATGCATATTATGTTTATTGTCATGTACGTGAGCTGGCCCCTTTATGAAGTTATGTTATCCATGTTTACTACCAAGTGAGTTATTCTAAAGTTTTATGATTTTATGTGGGTGTTAAGGCACTCATTTTCCAGTTGGCATTATTAGTAGTTATTTTAAGACTAGTTTAATTACTAAGAGTTTTTCTGTATATATATATGTAGGTGTATTGTCTGGATGACCGGCGCATGCAAAAGGATCGAAGGGCTCATGGCGGGGGGAAGTGTGTTGTTTTGTGTTATTTATCGAGCTTATGTAATATAAATTCAGATTGTAATATGTTGGGGGCGTAAGCCCTGAATTTTGTATGAACTCGTACGATTCAGTTTGTCTATGTTATTGACGATTGCGCATGAGTGTTTCCTTTGTTTCATATTATATTATTATCTTGCGGCACATGAACTTTGGGGCACTCTAACCATCGTTTATATATTGTAAGCCTCAAAGTCCTTAAACACGATGAGGAGCATGTAAAGCTACACAAAATGTATTTAGATGCAATTGTTTGTGTGCTGAAGAAATGTGGATGGAGGAGCACACAGTTCATACCATGTGAAGATCCACGTGAAGACCGAGTGTCATTGTATGATGCCCTGACACTTGACGCCCTGTGTGTTTAATTTCTGTTTCACAGGTATGTGTAATGGGTAACCACGACCCCATGTTTACGTTAATGCAAGTCATACGCATCAAGTAATAAAATACGTAATTCAATCACTTGAACTAAGAATAAGAATTGGTGCATGTCACAACATCCAACCTATTAACTAGAGTGGGGGAGCTCCTCTTCTATAGTTTAGAGTGATCACACACATTTGTCAAGCCACCCTCTTAGTGGCCGGAGAGGTGCTATTTCTCTCAGTGCTTGGAGTGCTCATGTTAGGAGCCTTAAGTCTAAGAATCTTCCCTATGTTAGTATGATTCACCATGCATGGTATGAAACCCAATAAGGTTACCTATTTTAAGCCTTTTTGAGGCTTGAGATCCGTTTCTGGTAATATCACAAAATAATAGTCCAATAAATAGATTACTGAATTATAACATCACATCACACTTCAGTCTGCACCCTGACCAAAAAATGGGGTGTTACATAGGAAACCCCAAGAGACCTCCCCTAGGAACACATTGAGGTAAAGGTCTCCCCTTTAATCCCTTGCCCGTGCTTGTTGTGGCTGTTTTATGTAGACCTGTGTGTGTACGTATCTTTTTTGTATTGTTACCATGTATATATGTGTTAGGAGTATGTAGAGCTTTGAATATTCATTTTTGCATGTTTATAAAAATAGTTGTGGTTTTTGCAAGCCGTATGTGTAAATCTATGCACTATTTCAATAAATAAATCACATCGCATGTTGTAAGTTTTAGATCTAAATGATTTTTATCTCGTTAGCTTGATGAGAGGTAGTTCTACATGTTTTTTTTAGATTGTTTCGTCTGATTTTGTATGTACAAGCATGAACACGGCCCAATCTTGGTAAAAGGTGGCAGCTTTCATGGTCACAGTCACTTGGCTGCCCATTTCCTCAACTTTTTATGATTGTTGATCATGATGTTAGCTACATTTTGATAAAATATCATACTAAAATAACCTCAATAAGGGCATGAAGAAAACCCTAAATATGTTGTGTGTTTGTTGTTCTATTGATGTGCTATGTCATGCTTTGAGATTGTGCTTTATGGTGAACCTATTAAATGACATTAATAAATTCTGTAAAAATTACCTTATGGACTTAATAATTGTCTGTTGTAAACATATAAATTTTGGGCTAAGTTAAAAATCATGTATGCGGTTAGATAATCTTGATTTGTGGAGTAGAGAGGAGTGCATGGTGAAACTTTAGTTCCTTAGCTCCGATTTCAAAATTTTACTCACACCATATGGTTTGTCCCATAAACATCACTCTAAAATTTGGTAGAATTTCTTCAAATTTTACTTACACCTTAGGGTTTATCCCAGAAACATCACCCTAAAATTTGGTAGCCACTGGCTTAGTAGATCTCCCTGTAGAAATTTCCCAAATACACAATGTTTAGAAGCCTTCCATTCCCGAGTTCACTTAGACTAAAATGCTTCAAGTTTGGACTTGAACATTTAGAGAACACAAGATCACTGTGTTGGCTAACTTTCTTATTTTACCCTGTCTCATTTGGAGTCTTCAACCCCAATAACAAAACTTACAAAAATGTGTGTGTGGCCCATGAACATTGTTCCCAGCACCTTAGCTCAAACTTAGTTGGTCTAGTTTACCAGTTGGCCCATGCGCCAGTACTTGGTGATTTTTTTATTAGACCCTTAGAGTGTTCGAGCCCATTGGTTCAAATATCAAACCATTTGGACACCATTTGTCTCGTCCAAAAAATCATTCAATTATGTCTGATGATAATTATTGGACTTTTTCCACTAATTATACTTGCAATTAAGGTTATATAACAAGGTTTAACAAGTCATTAAGTACAATAATTAAGTTAATTAAACTTATAATTGTGTTGTGCATAAGTTGAGGCTTCGCCTCATTTTGTGTGTCATGTTGGTTGGCGAGAGATTAGGTTTCCTTTTAACTTGTTAACATATGTGGTAGAAATTTTTATAGCTTTTGGATGGGTAGAAAATTCAGTAGAAATTTCCTAAGCCCATTAGAACCAATAACCTCTAGAAATTCCCTGCCATTGCCTTCCCTTCCCAAGCCCACTCAGGCCCAATATCATGGGATTTGAACCTTAAATTTTACTAGGATCAAGCCAAAGGTTTTGACTAGACATGACCTTTTACCCTGACCCATTTGGAGTTTTTAAGCTCATGATCAAGCCTTGGAAAATTTGGTGTGCAACCCAAGAACAATGTTCCTAGCACCTTAATCCATCCTTGGTAGGTTTCGTTTATCATGTTTGCCCATGGGCTAGAACTTGGTAATTTTTTACCAGACCATTAGAGTGTTAGGGCCCATGTTCTAAATTTCATTACATTTGGACACCGTTTGGCTAGTCCAAAAAATTGTCTGGATAAGTCCATTCAATCAAACCCTAAGTTGGACGTTTTCCACTAAATGTACATGAAATCTTAAACATTAATTAATGTTGCCTAATGATGTTTAACATTTCATTAATGAAAAATTAATTTAATTAAATTTTCTAAGTTAAGCTTTTGTGGATGCTTTTTCGATGCAATCCAATTGTGATTTGAGTTACATCTTTTGTTAGGATTTGGGTGAGGTTGCTGGTTTAGGACGATGAGTTCACTCATCTAAGCCTGTAGAATTCTTCTACTTCGTATCTACTTAGCTACATGAGCAAGTTTTTCATCGTGTTTTAGACATACGATGGCATCTATGGCGTTTTATTTGATCCCTCAGATGTTGGCCAATTTAGTCGAGTTTTTCGCAATTTAACAAAACTTTTAGGTTGAGGCCCCTTGATAGTTTTTGGAAAGCTAAGTTCCAAAAAGTCCCTACCCAAGCCTACTATATGTATATGAAGGTTTCGTTTTACGAATATGAGAGCATTGTATAGGAGTTATGAATTGCACTAATACTTCCTTAAATCCTAAGGTAGTGCAATGTATGAAGGTATTACGTAACATAATACATTTCTAGAATTTGCGGCAATGACTTAACCAACTGTTCATATGTCATCTGAGTACTATGGCGGGCGTTATATAGAGGATGTGAGGGTGTAAATTATATATGTAAGTATGAATTGTTGAGGTAACATTCCGGTTTTGTGTTTTATGTTTTGCTTACAGCCTTACATGGCTCTTTCTAAAGTTTCTAAGTTTACTCTCGGTAACCTAGTATTCATTTTCCAGCTTGTTATATTGGTAGTTATTTCTGACCAGTGATCATTTATTTGACTATTTAACCAATTATTCTTTTGTCATCCAAGTACCATGACAGACGTTATATGGAGGATGCGAAGGTGTAAGTTATGTATGTAAGTATGAATTGTCGAGGTAACATACTGGTTTGTGTTTCATGTTTTGCTTACAACCCTGCGTAGCTCTTTTTAAAGTTTCTAAGTTTTTTGTGGATAAAGGAGCATCCATTTTCCCGCTTGTTATATTGGTAGTTATTTTCCAAACCGGTGATCATGTATTTGATTATTGACATGTTTTCCTATATGTATGTACCTAAGGCTGCTTGGCGTTGGTCGGCTTAGGCCCATGGATCTACAGCTCATGTTGATGGTGGTGGCAGGGGCCCTGTGTCATACTTTTGTGATATATATTTGACATTATTGAAATGTATTATTAATGAGTATGTGCCCTAGACTCATGTATCATGAATGACTACGGTTGAGTGTGTGATATGATTGGTTGCATATGAATGCGTTATTATTATTATTATTATTATTAGTATTATTATTATTATTATTATTATTATTATAACTATCGTATAGGATATTCAACATTGGGGAAAAGGCTAACTATCGTATATTAACTCAGGGTGTGTAAGTTTCGAAGCCTCGAAAGGTGACGAAGAGCATTTAAGGTACACGAACGTATTTGGTTGTAGTTGTGTGTGTGTGTGTGTGTGTGTGTGTGTGTGTGTGTGTGTGTGTGTGTGTGTGTATTAGAGAAACATAGACTAGAGGAGTTTACGGTTCATATTGCATGAAGAGTCCATGTGAATACCAAGTGTTCAGTATAATGCCTTAGCACATGATGGTGCCTCTGTGTTTTTAAAATACCTTGCGAGATATGTGGAACAAGTAACCACAACCCAGTGTTTACTTTATAGCATAGCATCAACATAAGTAATTAGGATACCTAACCCAGTCACTAAAACTAAGCATAAGAACTATATCATGCATCCACATCTTTCAAGAACTCAACCTCTTAGCTACATTGCAGGTGTTGCCTTTGTGTAGTTCGTAGCGATCATTGCATTTTAAAGTCACCCTCTTACTTGCAGGGCTGGTGTTGCCTCTTTTGTGGTTCGAAGTGTTCATTGAGGAGCTTTAAGGTTTAGATCCTTCATATATATTATGATCAACATGCATTGTATGAAATCCCATAAGTTATCTATCTTAAGCATCCTTGAGGGTTGAGATCCGCTTCTATAAAATTTGTACACAGTAGTCTAATGAACCACTTTTTGAATTATAACATCAAGATTCGGTCCGCTCATCCGGCCAAATTAGGGTGTTACATAAAGCATTGAAGAACAAGTGGGTCCATAAGATCAAGCAAGAGAATAGTCCACAACCAAGGTACAAAGCACAGTGGTTGTAGATGGTTTTGTTCAAAAGAAAGGTATTAACTTTGATGTCGTCCTCCGTATAAACTACGATCAAATATACACACAAGGAGTCAAGCAGAGAGGGAGAGAGTCCTACGGACCTGTGGTCCAAGCTCCAAGCGTATATGCACATCTACGACGAGCTCGAACTCCGAAGCCTACATCGAAACCCATTTTTATGTAAAATAGTAACATCCCTATATGATGCATACATGTGGTGTGTGCTCAAATCATCAATACATCTTAATAAGTAAGACGGTACTAAATAAACTTATAGCTAAACATATATCACGCAAA
>JAVDBV010011297.1:0-11756 GCA_032619315.1 Piper longum
ACTCGAGAGCCGCCGTCTTCCTCTGGATCAACCACGTCTCGCCGTCGCTGTTGAAGATGCCCTGCCCGAGTAGGTCGTGGAAGGCGGCCTGCCACGCCGGGCCTTTCGGGTAGTTGTCGAATCGTGACCGGAGGACGTGCTCCAGGTTCTTGGGGTTGCAGGTCACGGTGACGAGCCCCTGCCGACGAGCTAGAAACGGCAGTGCAAGAATGCAGGTCTGGTAGGTGAGGGAGCTGGTTTGCTTGAGGTTGGAGGCTATCCAATCGTGCATGGAAGCTCGGTTGGAGAAGAGGAAGGGAAGGCTGCCGACCAAGGGCCAGACCTTGGGGCCGGTGAGGGTTCGGGACAGTGCCCAGAACCAGAGAAGGTAGGCCGAGAGGGCGGCGGTGAGGAGGAGTTGGAGAGTAAGCACTTCCATTGATTTGGTTGTGGAGAAGTGATCAGTTCTATAGTGAATGTGGATACGAGTGTGTGATGAGAAGAGTGGGAGGGGAGGTGTTGATATAAATGTAGTATGACGTATAGAAGAGGAAATTGGGTGGTGTGATGAAATTGATCAAGTTTTTGTGTGTTTGTAGGAGGATTTGGGAGAGTTGGTGGGAAATTTAGGGTTTGGAGGTTGATGCAAGAAAGCCTCAGACTGAGGATCGATGACATATTCGAGTGTTTGTATGGTTAAGAGTGGATTTTGGCACAAGAAAAAGAAGGGAACTTGCTCAAAGCTTGGCGTGCATGGTGGTTGTAACATCTACGCATGCAAAATATTTGTATAGAGCAGTTTGTATGGTATTTTATGTTTTGATTTTGGCTTTGTAATTACAACAAATATAAAGATTTATGATAAGGTTGAGAAGAAATGTCGCACTCACGTTAGTTTTTGTTTTTTGTTATAAATTATTTGTGTATATGATCATTCCACGAAACAACTTCTCAATTATATAAATTTGTGGGCACGCATCGTATATATCCAGCAGCATGCATTTTTTACAAACACAATTTTGTGGACCAACACAAAAGCAGGAACAAGCCAATACATGTATGTTTGGAGAAGAGTCTATACTTAGACTTCTGATATCCTGACTAATTCGGTATTTTAATATGGATCAATTAACGTTAATATGAAATTAATACATATTTTCCTAATAAGATTTGAGATCATCAAATTATGTATTTAAATAAAATCAATCACGGAATTTAATTAATCAATATAGAGTCACCTATCAAATTTGACCCAATAAACAAGAGATCAGCAGAGTCGACTCGGAAAAAATGCTTTGTGCTGGCAGGCATAAAATTAACTGATAATTATATAAATCAAATACATGCGTAATTAAAAAAAAGAAAGTTAATTTTCTAAGTTACCCATCACCTCAATTCATGTCAAGTTAGTTACTACACACTCTAAATTTTCTTGACAATGACAAGTTTGCAATGAGGAAGAAATACATGTCAATGCAAAATATATTACTGCCATGGCACGGCAAGACGTCATAGAGGATACCAAATTATAAGAGTTGGTAAGAAATAGTTAACCTCTATTGAAAACTTGCAACTTGCAGCGATGAATATTGTCTCATAACACAAATATCTATTTATTAGACTGCAAATTTTTGGCCGGAAAAGCACCCAAGAATGTTCCACTAAAGCCACATATTTGCTTTCGTGAAAATTAAGACTTCTTTCACATGCTATATGATTAATAATGTTAACCATGAGATTCATTAATCACAAAATAATATCTTAGAAAGTCGGTGATGCAGAGCATCCGGTGGCATATATAATCTAGGAGTTTTTATCTATTTTTCTTATTTTAAGGATTTTTATATAATTTATATATTATTTTTTGGGTATTTTCTGAATATTGCTATTAGGGTTTTATTAATTTCCTATAAATAAGAGGCTAATTTCATTGTATGGAAAGAGTTTGTGACGATGAATTGATCTGGTTGTGCGTTTTTTATCTATTTCAAGTTTTTTTTAGTTTTGATTTAATTTTTAGTAATAATTTGTTATTCTCAATTCTACTTCAGTTGGTACTCTTGATCTAAAATTAAATGTCAGTTGCTTCTTGACAGTGTAGTTCTAGATTAGAACAATAAAAAATTGGTGGTACCATTACCTTGTATATATATAGGATACACAAACAACAACCACTAGTAAGTAATGAAGAAGCCAGAGAGTATGTTTCAGAAACAAACTCGTCAGGCTTTTCATAGGTATATATATTTTGAAGTGGTAGTTAGGAAGATATTTTCATGTTTTTGCTTGAAATATTTAACTTTTATGCACCTCTCTTATTAGGAAAAATATAGAAAGTCACCTTGCTCATCAAGTTAAACGTTTCAATTTTTAAAAATGAGAGAATTTAATCGAGTTGCCTGCATGTGAATTGTAAATCTTTTAATTTATTCCCATTAGGCATGGGAGAATTAATACGTGAAGCAAGATGATGAATGCATAAAATGTATTTGGTTTATTTAAATAAATATAGGTTGGTCATAATATGAATTTTTTACATGTATGCCTTCATAAAACTAGAAGTAAAAAATAAAAAACGAATTTAAATGTTATCAATGTAACAACTTATGATAAAAAACTAGATTTTTGCTCGTAGATTTTTCCTAGATACACGTGATAACTCTTTTGATGTGATAGAAGATATATGTAATTCCTTCATGAGAAGTACGTGTACATGGTCAATATAAAAAATGTGTATATGGTCAAATATGAAAATAATAAAGCCAATATAGAAAAGTCACATTTCATCAAATGTGACTAGCATGACACACATATCATCATATCAAGAGATGCATCACCTTGGCAACTTATGCTCCTCATCATTATCCTCCACTTAATTAATTTTTTTGATTAGTGGGAAAATAACTTTTTTAAGTGGTTGTAATAACATAACAATGCTTATATTCAATACTTTACTTGTAAGTAAGTTGCGAAGTTGGGCATCTATTGATATGGTATGTAATATGGATTGTAAAACTTAAATCAGGACTACAAATATATTGATATCGGATTTAACAAAGACATAGTATGTCATTGACAAATACAAAGACATACTTGACCATGAAAGATGTTTTAAGCGTGTAATATATATTATATAAAGTCTTAGGGATAACAGATGTTTTGATATCACTAGTCACATGCATTCTATAGACTTTTCGCAGGCATACATATCCTGCAAATTTATCTTTATCGTATTGTGTATTTATCTTATGAAAAACCGTTTCAAAAGTACAAAGTGATAGTCAAAGTAGTCAAAAAAACCTTTCAAAATAATACTCGAAAGAATAAAAATAGCGTTTGCATAACGATCAATTTTGAAAAACAAGTAAACTCCAAAATGTAATTATTCCAAACTTTATGTGAATCATAAAATTACAACAATTGGAAACATTTACGTATCTTTGACTCTTTGTCCGTCTCTTCAAAACTTCCTTCCGCACAAGCAAACCTCTATGGAATGTAATTGAAAACTTGTCAATGAATTAGAGAAGCTACTACATGGAAGTCTTCTCACATCTCAATTTGCCGCCATTGCAGATAAATTAGAAAAATATAAATAATTAAGGATTACAATTTGTAAGTAACTAAAACTACATTCGGATTGGATTGTTATACTGATTATGAGAGAGTATATGCACACACTAACTACAAGATGTCGGCTATAACAATTATAACAAGTTTAAAAAAATATCAATTTAACTTTCATCCCCTCCACCTACCCACCTCTACTACCATTTCCTCCAATTCCTACAACCCAAAGATCATCGCCGTCCGCAACACGGCACTGCCCCACCACTACCCTTGTCTTACCTCCCCGCCACTAGCCTCTCCTCGACTCCTCCCCAGCATTGGTGATGTCATTAAACGTTGAGTTCGAATGCTCCACCCCTTCCATGTCGTTGGTGACGAGCTGCACCTTTCTCGACCTAGATGAGATGGTCAGATAAATGAAAGAATAAATGATTTTAGTACAAGTGACTTGTCTGACTAATCTTCTGTACAAAAAAAGAAAATTTCACCCTTACCTTTTTCTTTTATTGTGCAAAAATAATAATAATTTTTTATATGATTTGTTAAAGATTACTATTTCTTGGTTCTTTATTTTCTAAGCTTATCCGGCCTTCACTTAGAATAGTATGAATCAATCAATTGTTTCATTTCATCAACTCAAAAATAGCATCGTAAAGGAAAGGGTGCAGTAGTTTAAAACATCAGGGCAAGGGATCCTTTTTCTTTTCTACAAATATACAAATGAAAGCATGTTCTATTATTTGACTAGATGGTTAGGTACATGATTATCTTGACATCAGAGGAGTGGTCGAGGCGAGGCAGGTGGCTGGTCTCATGAACAGCCACAGACTCCAGGTTGATCGTCATTGGCCACATGAGCAGGGAGTTGACGTTCTAGTTCACGACATCATCGAGGTGGAGCTGGCTATCGGGTGGGGAGACAGTGTGGGTGAGCATCCACAACACACCGATGAAACGAAGAAGACAGACAATGAGGAGATGAACTAAGAAGAAAGACAAGGAGGAGATGAACTAGAAGAAAGACTAGTCCCTAGAGTGGAAACTTCATTCCCTAAAAAGTGTTAACCTGACTATACCGACAACATCACACCCTATCCAACTAACTTTAACTTACTTGAATGTCTATTTTAATGCCAGAACTTGTAATGTGGTAGTAGCTAACTCATGTCAAGGGCAATACTGACATACTAACACAAATACCCACACCCAAATAATTTCATTCATCTTCTCCCATATAAAAAGAAAGGAAAATCCTTTTTTTGCTTAAAGTGTAGAATATATTACACAACATGTCTGGTGCTAAATGAATATCATTTATGCTTGTGTTTCCATATGAATGTATACATGTTAAAGCTATAATATTTGATGTTATTTTTGTACTTGTTACTATTTCTTTTTTCGAGCACTTGTTACCAATTTAATTGTTATTTTGTTATTATTTCTATTTGGAACTAAATCCATAATTGTACACATTGCTCTTTTCAACACTTAAGTAAATCCATAATTAGTAGTTCACATAGACTCGACTAATTGTGCCATGGAGTGGAGTTAACTTTATACTGACTTGGAGTCATTTATATTATTTTTTTAATTAAGTAATTAAAAAATTGTATTGAAATTAGTACGCATTGCTCTTTTCAACACTCAAAATTAATAAATATGTGATTTATACTATGAGATAATGTTTAGCTAAATTAAAGGAAAATAATAAATTTTAGTAACTTTTATTACTTAACTTGGAGAGTCACTTATAAAATTTGCCAACATGGAGTAACTGGAGTTATTCATGGAGTTTGAATTGGAAAATCATAGGGCGTAGTCATCTTGGAAAATCTTTGAAGTCAAAATAAAGTTATAATATTTGACCAAATCCTTGAATAAAATACATTTTATTAATTTTCACAAACTACACACTTAATGGTACCAAAACTTTTACAAGCCACATAATTAATAACAACATAAATATTTTGAATAAAGATGACAAAAAATTTCAAAATTTTCCCCATAGTTTTTTTAGGGTTTGTTTGATTGTCGTGAAATCATATGAAAGAATTAATGTAAAATATAGAGATCAAAAATTTCCTCGTGTCCAGAAATTTAGCTAAAAGAATTTTTTTTTTAGTTAAAGCAAGTCTATTTGAAAATTTTACAGAATAATTTTTCTTGTAAACAACAAAAAAAAAAACTGAAAGAAAATATGTGAGTTTCGGCTTATTATCTTACAATCCAATCATCTAAAAGAGAATTTTAAAATTTTCATGTCATTTTATTTTATTATATTTTAACTTTTAATGAAATTATTTTTTCATTTACATTATTTTCATGCTAACTAAAAGTTTTAAAAAAAACATGTACATAAGCACGGCCACGTTGGGATTGTTTATCTGGATCCCTGTTGGCAAATAATTTAACTTTTCATAATGTATATATTTAACTTAAAATAGTAGGATAAAATATTTAGTAAGTTGTTTTTCCAAGGTAGGTAATTATGTGTTTTAAGAGTTCTAGTATGTGATTTAACAAAGAGGACACCAATTCAAAAACTTTATATAAACAGATCGTTAATTTCATGGGCTTGTGGGCTTTCCATTTTATGGGCCCTTGAAAATTAAGAGGTAGCTTGTTAAGCTGGTACATCTGTTGGAATTCACTATTGGCTTTCTTCGATACGGGAGAATAAATTCTACATTTTCAATATATATTAACTATTTTAAAGAAATCAATAAGACTATTAAATTGCGATATCTCCGAATCATTATAAATAGTATAACAGCCAATCTAGATAAACCGAAAATGGGATAGGGGTAGGCTCATGAATTGTAAAAATGAATTCCAACATGTAATTACTCAATAGTAGGATGTAAATTGTAAGATTTTCTAAAAATTAGTCTTACATTCTACTGATATATTAATAGAGATGGTCTAATATAAGATTTTTAATTATTTTATAAAGAATTTGAGCTCATCCTATATATTGTAGTTAGGTGGGCTGTTACCCAACAAATTACAATAATGCAAAGGGTTTACTTCCTCATAATTGTGGATGAGATTTGGAGACTTAGAAATAACAATAACATTGTCCACCATTTTGTTAAGGAATTTTTGTTAGGTACTACTTGGCTCTAGTACCACTGTAGGGCTCTTAAGCCTCAAACCGAGTTCTGGGCCCCCAAAAGAAGACTTGAAATAAGTGTCACGGGCCTCTTTTAATCTAAAAGTTAACTTAAGGAATAAGGTTTTCCTATTAGCTTATATATAACACACCAACACCTTCTACGACCAATGTGGGATAAACCCAACAACTCCCCTTCACACATCGGGTATTTCCAAAATAATTATTGTCGGGTATCTCCGAAACAATCATTTTCATCAGATGGCACCCACAACTCCGACGACCTCACTTTTCATCAGACAACACCCACAACTCCGGCGACCTAGAAATAATCATCACCCACCTGGTAAACTCCCCGACCTCGAAATAATCATCACCCATCTGGCAAACTCCCCTTAAATCACCAGGTCCAACTCTGGCGACCCCAAAATAATCAGCACCCACATAGCAAACTCCCCTTAAATCATCAAGTGGAACCCGGAACCCATGAAAGAAGCATCCACAATCGGTGTAGACAAACACATCCCCCAATATCTTAATCTCACCATGATACCACTTGTTGGGTACCCCTAAGCTCTTATACTACTTGCTAGGTACTACTAGGCTCTAGTACCACTATTGTGTCTTTTGGGCCTCAAACCAAGCTCTGGGCCTAAAAAAGAAAACTTGCAATAGGTGTCACGGGTCTTTTTTAATCTAAAAGTTAACTTAATGAATAAAATTTTCTCATTAGCCTACATGAAAAACACCAACACCTTATACGACAAATGTAGGATAAACCTAACAATTTTATCCCTCTACTTTAATTGCCAGACGTTTTCAAGGATACAGTCTTATGAGGGAGCCTGTTCTAGTTTCTCTAGGAGAGATATGTTTGTCCAAAGTACTTGTTCTTATCACCATCTAACTGCGGCAACTTTCAGCGATCTTCAGTATTCAAGTTCAGTGCATATAGTATTCGATGGTGGCTTCAGACATGAAGCTGCATCTTGGGGATTCATTGTTTTTTATGTCAATTTTGATATCATTTTTACAGGAAGTGATGCCTATGCTGGAACTAGAAATGCAGAAGAGTCCGAGATGAGAGCTTTCCTTCAAGCTCTTTCTTTTGCTTCCCATGCACGTTTTGATCCTCTCATGTTCTCGTCTAATTCTCTAAATCTTGTAAATTTTATTTTGGGTTTGGAAGAATTTGTACCTTGGATGAACTATGCTCTTGGTGTGAGTTGTCGGGAGCAATTCCATGTCCTTAATGCTGATATTAGATGGACGTCTAGATATTATAACCAAGGTGCTCATGATCTTGTAGAAAACTTAATAAGAGAGTAAACTAGATGTGGAAACATACCTTAATCTAATCCGTACAATCTTTATTCTGATCTCATGGATCTTGATATTCGCATTCATTCCTTACTAGTGATGGGATGCCATAAAAGAAACTATTCATCTAACTTGGAAACCAAACCCTTTATATAAACCTAATTATAACATTAAGATTTTCCTTAATTCTAATTTAGCACATTGTAAATTAGAAGTAAGTGCTTAAGTTTCTACGCATATTGTAATACACACTCATGTTGAATGTTCTAAACGTCGATAACTTTATACTTTATTAGACCAATTTTAAATGTGGTTAATCCTTAATGATAACACACAATATACAATTATCAATATATACATGTATATAAGGCCATATATCCAACAATCTCCCACTTCGACTATATACATGATATAATTGTAAATTATAATGTGACTTTATGAGATCAAAACTTTGTTGCATTTTTTAGAGCATTTCTAAAACAATCTCATTCATTAGTCATGCCAATATAGGATCAAGATGATTTTCATTATATTTGTCATAACTAAACTCATTCATTGTCATATATATAAGCATCACCAAATGACCTATATCAAAGTATGGATGTGTAGTATGAGCATTACATGTAATGTGGTCTGATACACCCTATTTCTAACTAGTCCAATTTTATTGAGATCATACCAAAAATAATCGCAGTGGAAACCTTTTACTGAATTTTTTATTTTTATAGAAAATAACTTTAAATGGAAGATGTGTTTAAAATCGAAATGTATGTAAACTCCCACGAAACCAATATCTTCTAAAGTGACATTATACCTAATTTGCTCATGAAAGACTTTGAGTGATTGCCCGTTAAGCAAATTCGCAAGTATAGAGATAGTATCAATATGCATTATAGACACTTAACCATTCTAAAGTTTTAATAGAATATATGAATTCTGATTTATTATCAGAAATCAATTGTAATGGTCTTTCAATTTTATCTATATCTGCACCCGTGTGACAAAATTTTGCAATAATATTTATTATTTAATGTCTTATAATCTACTATAAACTCATCTGTTATACTCTAAGAAGCTATGAGTATCTTCTTTGGACCCTCCCTATATATAGCTCCTATAATAAATATAGAGATGTACAGTTTAAAGTGGATCAACAATTGTATTAGTATCTAACAAATTGAAGTCAAAATACCTAAAGATTTCAAGCTTTATTGACTTCCGATATGTAGATATGTAGTGTTTTGTTCTCTAGAAATGTTGAATTACCCGTTTGGCTGCTCTTTACCTATCCATTTCCAAATTATGCAAATATCTACCTAATATCTCAATAAATGTATGCAATAACCAACACGTGTAAACTTGAACCTACATGAGGCATCCTGTTACTAAAGAATAGAATTTCTTATTTTATTTTTATTTTTTTATATATCTTTAGTTTCAAAATCTTTATTGGGACCTTGATTGAGACGAAATTTGTTTCCTTTAGGAATAAGAATCTCTCTTAATTACGTTCTCCCACTAAATTTATAATTTTTACAATCATCATTATTTATCTCAAAATTGAATGAAATAACAATTTGATGAAATCTGTATACCTTTGACAAAAAGATCACTTAAGCCCATAAATAGATTTTCTTAATTTACAAACCATATTATTTGCATCTTTGGACATAGTTAATTGACTGTACTATAAATTATTTCATCAATGTCACCACTTAGAAATAAAATATTTACATCCACCTAATACAACTCAATGCAAAATATGCCAAAAAATCATTATTATCTTGAAAAAGTCTTACAATAAAATCTCATTATAATCAATACTTTCCTTCAAATAATGCCTACAAGTTTAAATTTTTCCACACTACTCAATAATTTCCTTCAAATAAAGCCTACAAGTTTAAATTTTCCCACACTACACTTCAAATCTCTATTGATTTTAAATATTCATTTACAACCAATGAGTTTTAGACCTTTGGGCAATACAACAAGATCATGAATGTCTTATACTTAATGACTTTATTCTTGTTATCAATCTCACTTTCAAGAATTAAAACTTTATATGACTAGATGGAAGTTGAATAAATCATCTTCTCTTTAGTAGATTTTTTTAATGACATTTATTCTTGACATTATTAAATTTGTTCCCCCCGATAAATATTTTCAACATTGTCATTTAGCATTGCTTTTTAACGGTGTCGGAAATTAGATCCTAAAATGAACCTAATCATTGTTACTAATAAATAGATAAATCTTAAAAGACAAAGTCTAGCCTTATTCCTTCCTCAAGCTCGGACTTCTTAAAACTTTGGCATTTCTTTGAAAGGTAATTTTGTCATAAGAGACTTTTTGTCCTATTTCCAAAACATAAATTTGTCTTAATAGGTATTTGCTATGTGAGTACTTTCGGTCCTTAATTTCTTACTTTAACCTTACTTTTCTTGCACACTAAAGAAATAACCTCATTAAAAGAACATTAACCTAACTTTATATTCACTTAATTGTCCCAAAAGAGAATCATAACCTTAATGCACACGACAAGTCATCAGAGACAACTCTAACCTTAGTATTCTTAATTATGAAGCAAGATAAGGCATCTTAATGACCTTATACTTTATTGCCTTGAACCTTATACTTTATTAAAATTTAATTTGACAAAATCGCACTTATTTCAGTCTTATCATTTTTAACCAAGCAAGTAATTTCCTCAAGGCACTCTTTAGTACTAATAACTTTTTTGACATTGTATCCGTAAAGATACCTAAATTCCAATGCTTTTATGTGATCATAAGACTAATGCAATTTGAACTTCCCACTTCTCAAAACCCTATTTTTTCTAAAGAAAACTTTAATTCATAAGAGCTATGGGTTGTTAAATCCTTAGTGCAATGCCTAGATCCATGCAACTAAAAACTTTACATTTAATGTCATCTAGTATGAGAATGAAATTAATGTTGTCAGATATATGAGAAGGATAAAAATTAGATTAAAAAAAATATATCACTACTTAATAATTTAAATGATGGGATGGCTCATCACAAGATATATAACACAACGTAATATTTAGTCTTTGGACAATAATATTAACTTATAAGTGGTCATCAATATACTAATCAAATAATGATAATAAGTCCTATCAAACAATGTCTTCCTTTAGGCTAGCTAATTACTCACATAGTTATACCAAATAATTATCACATATTTGTTACCATAGGTATGTGTGTGATTCTGCCAAATATTGACACCTGCCTTTCGGCTCGGCAATATCCTATAAATTACATACCCACAGTCTTGATTTTTTGAAATAAACAATTTATACAAAAAAGAGTCTACTTTGGTAGGATATTACTTCAATCAATATATTTCAAAATATTACACAACAAAAAATGTTATAAGGTCATTATTTAAATTCAATAATCCAAAATTGAAGAATTCAGTTTGTTCAACACGACCTCATAATGTCTACAATTTTGGATATAACTGTAACAGAGCAACTTAAGAACAAATCAATCTTCAATGATTGAATGTCATGACCACTGAATTCTCGGTTCCCTGTATCATGGCATAGCCTCCTCATATGCTTAGAAAAAAGCCTAAAGCACAGAAAAAAACCTACTGATCATAGCAATCTAAACTCACATATGCCACAATCTAAAACCATAGTTCTCAATGATTTAGTATGAAGAGGTTTGATACTGCTTGTTAGAAAACTTGTCTTAATAAATACTAATGAATCATCGGCCGATTTGGTAGGAGGGTGGGGAATGGGGCAGGG
>JAVDBV010011304.1:0-11596 GCA_032619315.1 Piper longum
GCCTCTTGAAATGAGCTTTGCGAGTGCTTTGTGTAGTTTCCAGGTGATAAATCTGGCCTTTGTGAAGACTTGACACTTCAAGCAAACGACCAAACAGAAGCTAGGAGGGAGAAGAATCACTTTTCTGCACAAATAAACCAAGAGAAATTGCAGAATCACAATAAAAATTCTCTCAATGATGGCCACATTGATGACAATAGTGACATGGATTCTAAAATGATAGATTTAAATGCTAGGCCCCAAAGGATACACGGGCAGCCTTCAAAGAAGCAGGTTTGTTTTCCTCTCTGTCTCTTTCTCTCCTCTTTATCTGTTTATGTCCCATGCGTGTGAGTTATAAGGGTATTATAAACATGAGATGCAGGGCCATGATAGTAACCATGATGGTGTTGGGTTGGTTCCTGTACGTCCATTAAAAGGTGAACATGAAAAGTGATTAAGGTAGATCCTGTTCTTTAAAACATTTTATCAGCTGATGTCTGCTGCTTCTTTGTTTGTGAAGGGTGTTTCTTTTTAATCCTTTTCAGTTTTCCTACACCCGTTATTTGTGGTCATTTGGTTTGTGTGAGTCTTTATTGTATCTTTTTCTTGTGATATTTAGGCAAGCCAATGCACTATTTGTCAATTTTTATGTGAAGTTGTATGATTGAAGTGATTAATACTACCAACTAAACCACTAGATGAGCAATTTTATAGGATGTGTTTCGAAGATTGATTATCGATCCCTCTTTTTATTAACATTAATAAAAACTGAACCTAGTTCAAATTGTACGTAATTTGATCCATTCAGCAGCCAGTATGGAGAAGAAAATATGAGCAAGCTGAAAAATACTTCCTTTTGGCGGAACCATTATAGGATGGGAGTTATGAAAATAAAATTTCCATATAATGCATCTTACCTATTTTCATCTAAAATCTATTGTATGGACCCCATTTTTCTAGGATTCAAAATTTCTGCCTTTATTAGAGTTGGTAGGTGTCATTTCAACAAAAATGTCAAGTAAATTCTCGTATAAAACTTGCTTAAGGCAATCCTAATTTTGTTTTATCTCCTTTCACCCCATCCATTCCATCCTTCTCTTAATTTTCTGGAGATAACTGCTACTTAGTTATATTATTTCTAGAATGCCAGACGCCTTGTTTTCACACGATATCCTCATTCAATGGCAATGGCATCAAATTGGGGTAAGACAAGCAAAATTTTGGAGACCGAGTAAAGCATTTACTGAACCCTTTAATCATGAATGGAAGGTCTTATTTCCAGTTTTACTTTGGTTATCATATGGGTGTTTTTGCAATAAATCGGGTATTATTATTGGGAAGTGTAAATCTAGATAATGTCCATTTAGGTGTTAGAACTTCACAAGGGATGCGCACCTTGTTAATAATTCTAAAAATGAGGTTATTATTAGTATTTTTTGATCTTATATCTTTTTGAAGAAAAATGACACCTACAATTTAATTTTAATTCATGAGCTTTTAATTCTATTGTATTCTTTTTGTTCCTTAACATTTTGAAGCTGTTTTTCCACTTTTTATGAAAATTCTAATATTGCTTACCGAAAAAAAGGCTATCACCTGCCTGAAATCGTGCATTGCAGGTCTGGTGATTGACATGTGGCTTATTCGCACACCAGCTGCTTCCTTGGTTGTATATGCATGACTATTGTCTATGCTGCACAAGTTGATGTTCCCTTCATACAAGTCCAGGTCATTTACACTAACTTCTTTCGTGAAAGGTGGACAATGATCATCAATTCAATGTTTTTGAGGGGAGCAAATTGAAGAACAGCAAGAGTTAGATCGATATGAACAGTGGCATACTATGCAAGTAGTTCGATTATGTAATACCCAATACCTGTTGTTATCAAAGCCAAGTTAGAGGGAAGAAATAACATGTGAAGACGAACTTGTAGTTCTTTGAGGCATGAGTATTGTTTAATTTAGTTCTGTGTGAGATGAGAAGGATTGATGGATTGATAAGGTGGACTTTGGAACTTAACAAGAGGTCATGTTTGAGCAGCTAAGGTGTTCTTGGTTGGTAATCTTTTTCGTCTTGTATGTGCTCATCAATTCAATAATCAAACGTATTTTGGGCCATCAACAAATTGGTAGTGCAGCAGATGGTTGTTGTGGACTTGGGCAGCGCTATGCCACCAGAAAATTTGAAAAAAAAAAAACTATTTCTTTTAGTTTTTGTATTTTGCAAGGCAATTTTGGAAGGCGCAAAACTCATACACAAGACAGAGATAGAAACTCACGTATACAAGACATCATCGTACATTTAGAGACGTGAGATTGTTTTAGGACTACCAATTGGAATCACTCAAAAATAAAAAGGGTGCCCTATAAACATTATGATCTTCATCTGGACAATTTTTTACATATTTTTTTTTATACATAAATATGATAGTTGTGTTGTCGTCGCTCGAAATCGGCAAGAAGCTGATAGGCAGCAATTTATTTATTTGACGGAGTCTGTTGATATTCTACTTCTGATTCTATCTACCCAACTTGTTGAAGACTAAACCATGCTTGAAGCATATTGCTCCATTTTCTATGAAGAAAATATGCCTCATTGTTCAACTTGAAACATAAAACTTCTGATCAACTTTGCCGTCGTGACAATACATGCATGTTTAATTCCTTCCAGCTAAAAGGCTCCAGCAATCTCCTAAGGGGAAGATCTTCTTCACTATACCAAACCATTAACATTTGTCCACCGTAAACTCCCAGCCCAAAGTTTTTTGTTTTGAAGTTGTCCTCTGCTAACATTTCTATATATTGAAGAATGTACAACAATGTAGGTAGTATACTTATACCAATAAATCAAACTATTATCAATCTTCATGGTTGCCTACCATGAATTTCTGCTGGCAGATCTTTAGTTCATGTTCACACCAATTCTAAAAAGAACACATTAGACATGCTTATAAATCTTGCCTTTTGAAAATATGGTGTGGCTGCGCAATCAATGTAGACCAACATGAAAATCACGTGGCTATACCTCTTATCTTATGGCAAATAGAAGTGATCCCTTAATAAATTACTTGATTTGTGTTTGATTATATTGTGTTTTAAAACCATGTATTCCTCCTATTCATGAGAGCTATCATTTGAGTCAGATGCTGATTAGGTTCCAGCAAACAAGAATGTAATTTGATTTAGAAAATAAAAAGATATTTGTATTGAATTTGTTGGGTAAGTTTTATTATCTAGAGCTGCAGCTTTGTTCATTCCGTTTCCTATGAATAACAGATCACAGTTCTCATTTTTCAGAGGTAGGAAGACATGGGAATTCAGCTACAAGGATTGGTGAACCCTTCACTTCCATTGCTCTCTCTCAACCATGTCTCATTTGTATGCAGATCTGTGATGGAATCTGCTAAGTTCTACCACAAAGTTTTGGGTTTTGTACTGATCAAACGCCCATCTTCCTTTAACTTTGAAGGAGCATGGTAAGCATGATCTGGTCTTCTTGAGCTTGAACTAATTATATGTAAGTTCAATATCATCTCCTTCAATAACATTACATGAAATTTGCTACAGGTTGTTCAACTATGGCATTGGGATACACTTGTTGCAATGCAATTCATCCACGATTTTGCGCGATAAACCACTAGTCATCAACCCCAAAGATAATCACATCTCTTTCCAAGTATTAATCATAGATGTAGAAAAACTTGTCACTTTTTACATGAATTTTCGACATTTTTTAATAAAAACTGCGTAGGAGCTATAGCGAATAGAGCAGGTTGTAACCTTTGCATGTCATCGATCTTGATTGCAGTGCTCAGACATGGAATTAGTGAAAAGAAAGTTGGAGGAGATGGGAAAGAAGTATGTGACTGCAACCGTTGAAGAAGGAGGCATCATGGTGGATCAGCTCTTCTTTCATGATCCTGATGGCTACATGATTGAGATTTGCAACTGTGAGAACTTGCCAGTCCTCCCCTTATCTGCCTGTCCAATAAGGCAATCTTATACTGGTGAGCCATGGTCTCATTTTGTATTCCTTCACCATCCATGACAAAACAAATCAATGGTTTTGCTCAACATAAAAACTCTTTCAAGTATAATGTGGAATTTTCAGGCATACTTTGTCGGAATTGGATGCCATGGAAGCTGTTTGCGCCAGCAAAATGGAGAGCCAAATGATGGAGAACTTGGTTACAGACCTGATTGACATTACTATATGATCACACACATGAAGTTGTGTCATTATTTTGGATTCTTGCCACATTAAAACTCTCAACCATGTATTCCTTACCATTCATTGATCAATGTCTACTATTCCTTGTATTTTTTGTGATGATCAAATAATAATACCTGGTAGAAACCAGAATATCTTTTTTTTGCAAATGAATCAAGCAGACTGTTTTTGTAGTTACGCGCGCATGGTATGACGCAGATGTAAACGTTGGTGGTTTTGTGATGATCACTGATCGGGACATAATATTGTTTCTACTATCTTAGATGTAGAGTTTTGAAAGGTCCGATAAGTATCGACAAACACTTGAGGGAACAATGGCTCCATATACTGGCTCAATTAATCGGCCCAGACCATTCTGAGATTTTTTGCTTGGACAAATCTCTGGTGACACCTTCACCTTCACTAGCCATCTCCAACCACAGCTGTATCAGAAGCTAATTATGCAACATGAACCAGTAGATGGCCTTACAAAAGGACAACATAATGTCAGTAGCCAATACCAATACGCGTGGCTCATCCTCATGCTTCCCCACTTGGCCCCAATACCACAAGAAAACGAAAAACACCACTTTCAATCCCGCCTGCCAAATCATCGAAATATCGCCGACGTGGAGCGAAACCATTGGCCAGCACATTTCAGCCGCAAATGTGACATCTTCTTGTGTCAGCCCAAGAGTTATAAATTAAAGAAATGTAGCCACTAAGGGAGCTGTGGTCAAGTGAAGTTTGAGCTAGAAGCCATCACAAGGAGCAGAGCTTGAGTGAGTATAGTAATTGAGATGGCATCCGCTTCACTGCTCAAGGCATCTCCTGTGCTTGATAAGTCTGAATGGGTGAAGGGCCAGTCCATCTCCCTCCCCTCTGCCAAGGCCAGCGTCCGAAGCCACACTTCTCCGACCGGCCTCACCGTACGCGTGGTCAGCTCCTACGCCGACGAGCTTGTCAAGACTGCTGTAAGCACTATTTCATGCATTTTATCATGTTCAAAATTTTCATCTGTAGACTTTATAGTGTCCCCTCTTAATTACTTGCCTCATGCAAATGTTGATTTGATATAAAACTCTATGAAACTCGAAATAATCTTGTCAGATATACATATGTATAGCTTATCTAGCTTCTTGCAATCATAATTATGGCACAAAATAAGTTTGAATGAATTAGTGATGAGCATGAATGAACGATTGATTTGATTTGTGAAATGGGTGCAGAAAACCATTGCCTCTCCTGGGCGTGGAATCTTGGCCATGGACGAGTCTAATGCAACCTGCGGCAAGAGGTTGGCATCCATAGGACTGGAGAACACGGAGGCCAACCGGCAGGCCTACCGGACGCTGCTCGTCTCGGCCCCGGGCCTCGGCGAGTACATCTCCGGCGCCATCTTGTTCGAGGAGACCCTTTACCAGTCCACTGTCGACGGCAAGAAGATAGTGGATGTTCTTGCTAGCCAAGGCATTGTGCCTGGCATCAAGGTTGACAAGGCAAGTGAGCAACTACAAGGAGCACAATTGTTAAACTAATTGAATGAAGATTTGATGATGTTGGTCTGTGTAATGGGCAGGGTTTGGTACCTTTGGCTGGCTCAAATGATGAGTCATGGTGCCAAGGTCTGGATGGGCTGGCTTCTCGCTCTGCTGCCTACTATCAGCAAGGAGCTCGCTTTGCTAAATGGTTCTCCCTCTCCCCTTCTCTCCACAAACAAATCTAATATTTTAGTATTGTCGAGACTTGGACACTATGACCGATATCATCGGCATGGCGTTGGCGTGGATACATTTTCTGATCCATGATAGAGAGAGGGTGAAGAGAGAGATGGGTCTCGTTGTCTCCCTTCCATGACCATAACCATCAAGCTCATAGTTTGGCCGTTTGCTGAAATGAACTACAGCCACTGCCTTCTTATCCATTTGCAAATTATTATTCCAAATCACACAATGATATTAGCTTAACTCCCTTAGTTCTAAAGTCCCATAGCAACTAAGCAAGGTTAGGATTTGTTTGCTTGTAATTGATATCCCATTGCCTCTATAATATGGCCACATCTGAGTAGCAAGGAAAGCTGCCAGTCTTTGGGCCCTTCTCCCATCAACACAAATTCATAATCTATGTAAACTGTTTGTAATCAATTAGAGCAACTAATTTAAGCATATCAATTGATCATTCATATTACATCCAAATCAGATTGCAGTTTTCTACATATTAATTAACAAAAGGTTTATATGTATATTATCACCAACAGGCGCACAGTTGTGAGCATTCCCAATGGCCCATCAGCTCTTGCCGTGAAGGAGGCAGCCTGGGGCCTTGCTCGCTATGCTGCCATCTCCCAAGTAAGTAGGATATATACCAAATAGGTCAATGCCACTAGGACAAACTATGAACAAAACAATATTGACATTGTAAGCTCGTTGGGTTTTTGCAGGACAATGGTCTGGTCCCAATTGTGGAGCCGGAGATCCTACTCGACGGCGACCACGGCATCGACCGGACGTTCGAGGTGGCGAAGAAGGTATGGGCAGAGGTGTTCTACTACCTTGCCGAGAACAATGTCGCTTTTGAGGGCATCCTCCTCAAGCCCAGCATGGTGACCCCTGGAGCCGAGTGCAAGGACAAGGCCACCCCTGAGCAGGTTGCCGAGTACACCCTTAAGCTCCTCCGCAGCAGAATCCCTCCTGCTGTCCCAGGAATCATGGTTGGCTCTACCTCCTTACCACGCTCATAGTTCGTAGACTAGATGTTAACTATATTACATAACAAAGTCAATTGGGAGCTCAGAAATACTCATTTTAGTCATGGCTTGATCAGAAATTTATTGTTCTGTGTAAGCAGTTTTTGTCAGGAGGGCAGTCCGAAGTGGAGGCCACACTGAATCTGAATGCAATGAACCAGTCCCCCAACCCATGGCGCGTGTCTTTCTCGTATGCGAGGGCTCTCCAGAACACCTGCCTCAAGACATGGGGAGGAAGGCCGGAGAATGTGAAAGCTGCACAAGAGACACTCTTGGTGAGGGCCGAGGCCAACTCCCTGGCTCAGCTTGGCAAGTACACTGCCGAGGGAGAGGCCGAGGAGTCCAAAAAGGGCATGTATGTGAAGAACTACAGCTACTAAGAGTGTTGGATGTCTGCTTGCTTCTCATTATTGAAAGAATTGCACAGGAAGAATCTTTTTGTCCCATCATTTGTATACCTTTTAGACTCTTATTAAGCTTTGCTACCGATGTCACTGCTCTCGTTAAGATGATGTTTTCATGAATTATTAGAAATAAAACCCAAGTTTGTTAATTTGAATCTTAGCTAAAATGTTGATGACTGTCAAATCCAAATTGTGAGCTCTGGGTCCTAAATCTGCCTCTGATTGCTAGATTGGAAACACTACATGAGCGAAAAAACATCACAAAAATGTTTAACTTATCTACTTGAATACTGTTTAGTTCACAAATTGTCGGTATTAGTTTTTGATAAAACAATCTTTTAAGCGGTTAAACACATGAAAGTGGGAAGTGTCTCCAATTTTTGTAGCTTGCAGAGAAGTGAACAAAAAAGGATTAAGAAAAAAAAAAACAAAAAAAGAACCGTCATATGTTCTCGCCATTGAAAGCAGAAGTGTATGCAGATGCATTGAATGAACAATTGGATGGTGTATATAAATAGCAATACTTATAAACGCCAGCCAAGAGAGGCTAAAGGCTGCACTGACCAAAATGTCTTTGTTAGCATCAAGTTGGGTGCTATGTTGTATTAACAAGCAGCAATACCAACAATTACACTGAAATTTACAGTCTGCACCACAGCCAAATCTAGATTGAATTGTTCGGAAGGGAATGAATCTGGAAGAAGACCGGGAGAGAATGTCTATCTCGATTCTCATCCCATCTCAACTCAAAAAGGAAGCCTTTGCTGCATAAAAAAGTTCGGTTATGCAGCCTAATGCATCTAAATTTGCAGAGATGATGCAACCCGGAGAAAGCTGGTAGAATTAGGAGCAGGAGATAGGTTTCCAAGGCAGGAATTGATTGTCCAAGGCAGCATTGACTACATCCTGCCCATGTCAGTACTAGATTCACTTAATGACATCTTAGAATGTTACTAAATAAAGCTTCCAAGCAAACATTCTCAGTGCGAGAGAATTGAAATAAGCTGATTAACTTAGCTTACTTAGTTGTGATGAGATTGACATGAAAATTAGCACGTACCAGTAGCATCCATCATAGATGGTTACGATTAGAGTACCCTTGGCATGGATTTGAAAATGGAAAGATGACTGTTGAAAGCAAGATCTACCAAACCGGCGCTCTACTGAACATGTCAAAATCTGACAGTTTCCTCTATTAATAGAACCCTTTAGTCTCTATCCTAATTAGTAAACACGTACTAACAAAACTATGAGAAGGAACAACAATCTTTTTCTCTGTTCCCTTGGGACCGGCTGTTCCCTGCCGTTTCCAGCGATGATTCCCAAACAAGACAAAGGTGAGAGCAAAATTGATCAATGCTGATATCAATTCAGTTATGTATTATTACTCAGGTTTCCTAAAAAATAAAAATCAGATTCCTCTGCAAGAAGTAGAAAAGGGTTTAGGCCTGGCTTGTGATTCAAGTGATTCAATTCAAAGCTAACAAAACACTCGTTTTTTTTTTTGTATAGCCATCTCAATCCCACGTCTACTTTGCTGCTCAATCCACAATCAGCTGCCTGAGCCTTCATCATCACAAGAACTTGCCCATAAAAACAATCCACCATGTTAGCTTTCTACTCAGAAATCAAAAACGGCAGTGTGGAAGACAACTCCAACCGTACCAGTTTTTTCAGTACTTAAATCTTCTCCTCAACTAAGAAAAAAGGAACAAAGAATACAACTTTACACAAGGTAGAACAAAAGAACAACCATCTAGCACCAATATTTCACACAAGATAAAAACAAACAAAAGAAAATTCGATGGAGCACAGAGCAGCTCCCAAGCAAAACTAATCATTCATCAAAGCTTATAATCTGTGTCTGTCAATCAAGGATCAGTATTGGAATGTTTAGATTGAACGCCAAAGCAAGAACACTTATCTCTCATCACCTGCGCCGCACTCCCATACTCCTTGAACGTGTACTCTTCCCTCTTGAACGAGGGGGGAACTTTGCCTTCGCTGTAGCAGCGGTTGCACAAGCTAAACCTGCACGACATCTCCTTGAACCTCGACCCGATGATCGGATACCTGCAAATGGCACAGCTACGGCCGCCATGGCGGGTTCTGTCGCCGACCTCGAGCTTCACCAAGGTCGAAATGATCCCGAACCCCCAGTCCTGCTCATCAAACATCTCCACGAACTCGGGGAAGGAGACCATGGACTGATTCACCGTCTCCCCGTGCAACTCCATCATGTCGCTCACTCCCTGCGAGGGGGCGTACACGGCTCTGAGCAGCTTGATGTAGGCAATGGCGTCGCTCTTCTTTATCTGCGCCGCGGCGGCGTCGTCGTTCAGCGGGCGCCAGAGAAGGGCGTCATAGGCGACTCTTTTCCGGCGGTCGGCGGCGCCGGCGCAGAGCGGGGCGAGGACGGCGAAGAACATGCCCATGTCGACCCGGCCGGCGCCGGCGGCGTCCATGACGGACAGCACCCGCTCGTTCATCGCTTTCATCGAGCCTTGGAAGGTGTCGGGATTGAGGAAATGCAGCAGCTTTCGGAGGATAGCCTCAAGCGCCGCCTTCCGGATCGACTTCCGCGGCTGGCCGTCGCCGGAGTAGGAAACGGGGACGTCGGACTCGCCGAGCAGCTTCCTCACCTGCTCGGCGTCGACCCTGTACAACCTCGTCGCCCTCTGGAACCCTCTGATCTCCAATGCGCTCGACAAATCCTGCCGCACCGTCGTCCGACGCCCGACCCGCTTGAACCTCGTCGTCTCCACGACGAGGAACCCGGCGCCGGCGGCGTCGTCGCCGGACTTGGGCTTCTTCTTGTGGTGCATGGCCTTCAAGTGGGCAATGGCGTCGTACAGCTCCGCCCGGTTGGTCATCTTGAAGGCCTCCTTCAACGCGCGGCGGGCGTCGTCAGCCTCACCGGCTCCGAGGAGGGCGACGGCCTTGTTGAGCTGCGCGCGCCAGTGGGAGGGGGAGACGGCGAGCACCCGCGCGTACATCTCCGACGCGCGCTGGTACCTCCCCATGTCCATGTACAGGCCGCCGAGGTTGTAGAGGGCGTCAACGTGGCCGGGGCGGAGGTCTATCGCCTTCTGGAACTCCTGCACCGCCCGCTCGTCGTCGCCGAGGGCGTGTAGCGCCGACCCGAGGTCGCAGTGCGCGTCGGCGTAGTCGGGTTTGAGGAAGATGGCCTCCTCTAACGCCTTCTCCGCCGCCCGGTACTCACCGACGCCGAGCAGGGCTCCTCCCAAGAGCTTCAACGCCCGGAAATGGGCGGGGCTCAATATCGCCGCCTCGCGGTAGTGCTCGCAGGCGGCCAAGACAAGGCCTTCGGCCTCGTAGCATATCCCGAGATTGATGTGAATTTGGGGGAGGATATGGGGAGCCGCCCCGGCGGTCTCGGCATCGGATTCGGCCACCTCCTTGCCTTGTAGGAACTGCTCCTTTGCCTCAGCGGCACGGCCGAGCGCGAACAAGGCGTTGCCGCATCGGAAGTAGGCCTTAGCGGCGAAGGGTTGGAGCTCGGTGGCGCGTTGGAAGCCGGCGAGGGCGAGGTCGAAGAGGTGGTGGTCGGCGAGGACGCGGGCGACGGCCATGTGGCCGTCGAAGGCGCCCATCCTCGAGGGGTGCCGGTCGGCTCTCTGACGCAGCTGCCCCACCTCCTGGACGAACTGGCGGTAGTCGGCGCCGGACTCCGACGCCCAGCTCGTCGGCCGGGCGGCGCCATTCCACTCGCCGCTCGGCGGGCCGAGCTCCCTCGACCACCCCGCGGTGTCGGAGAAGGCGTCAAAGTCGCCGGCGGCGGCGGCACCTGCCTTGATCTTGCCGTCGCGGAGCTGCTTGGCGCGGAGGCGCTTGAGTAGGATGTCCAGGTCGTCGAGCAGCTTCCACGTCTCGTCGAAGGCGACGTCCGCCGCGGCCGCCGAGCGGAGCTGCTTCGCCTCCTGGTCGGCGCATGGCGCGGCCGGCGGCAGCGGGTTGGAGACGACGCCGCCGTCGTCCGCGGCGGCGGCGGCGGAGGAAGAGACCTCGGAGGAGGGGAGGGAGAGGGAGAGGGCGTCGAAGTCGCGGTCGACGTCGCCGGCGCCGTCGTCGTAGGTGCGGATGAGGCCGGGGAGGGACAGACCGGCGCCGGCGGGGTCGATGAAGTCGGCGTAGGTTCGGAAGACCTCGTCGAGTATGGCGTTGATCTGTTCGGCGGAGAACTTCACCCGCTGGTTCACCGCCACCACCAGCGCCGCCATCTCCTCCCTGTTC
>JAVDBV010011307.1:0-11227 GCA_032619315.1 Piper longum
CCCCCCCCCCCCCCCCCCCCCCCTTATTTCGTTGTTGTGTTGTAGTTGTAATCGTGATGCTTGGATATATTGATTGATTAGTGAAATCAAATTGTGGGGTTGGAGAATTGGAAGGCAGGAATGGGGTATTGAGCTGGAGCGAAAAGATGAATTCAGTTTTGCTACCTTGAGTGATAGAAATGTTTTCCGCTAATTGGATTGGAGATTTTAAACGATTGGAAAAAAATACCAAAAACTGGACAATGGTTCGAAATTAGATCATATTTATTCCTTGGTGTGGAAGTTGTATTAAAAGATATTCACTTTTGGTTAAACCATTTGAATTTTCATGATATCAGAGCCAACAGGGTGTGGGTTCGAATTGTGCCGGAGGGAGGAATATGAAAATTGCTCTAATTTATTCCCAATGAACAATTTGCCCCATATTTGTAGCCCTTTGAAACTTGCTTGAACGTGAGAGGGAATATAATTGTGCAATTTAATGTTTTTCCCGACAATATACATCCCGCAGGATTTGAGCACTATTTTTTAAATATAAATAAGCCTGATGAGCTTATTCATAAATATGCCTTATGGGCAATACGACTCATAATCAAAAAAATGTCCATTGATAAATATGGCTAATTATACAATTGAGAGAGCATGCCCTCATGGTACACTAAACTAATAATGGAATGGGGGTAAAGATAAGAAAGAGGAAACGAAAACTAGCTACAAGAACTATTTGAATGCACTCAGTCTCTTTAGATGTGTGGTCTTGTGAATAGGTTTGATTGAATTCACAGAAGGCAGCTTTGGGGGTGTGAGTTTGAGACTCTAGTTAGTGACGCCTATTTTTAGTTAGGATCACATAATTATGTTAGTTTAGCTCTTTTTTTTTTCATTTTACTCCGTTATTTTAGCATTTTTCTAACGGTGAATTTGTGCTTGAGATTTCAGGGAACTTCTATATAAACCAATTGTACTTGGTAAGAACTGGGAACTAACTTAAATTTGAGAAGCATAATAAGATGATTTCACATCTAATATGTCTCTTCTCTTCTTGCAGTTTGTGGGCATGCTTCTTGTTTTTGGTGTGTACAACATGCTATGAACAGTACTTATGTGTCTAACTGCCCGATATGTAGACACCCATACCTTCATTTTCCTTCAATTTGTTTGTTGCTGCACCACTTGCTGTTTAAAATAAGCCCCATTATCTATGAGAGAAGGAAGAAAACACTTTTAGGTCAGTGGTTGTTTTACTATGTTGGATAATTTGTTTTGTTGGCTTCATGATGCATTACATTTGATTGTGCCTATTGTTTTTACTGTGGGCATTGCCATTCTTATCCCAGAAGAAGAGAATCGTACTGGCATCTTTTCACCAGATATACCCCCGCACTTGTCTATAGAGAACTCTGACTCTGGTAATGTTCCAGATAGTCAGAAGTGTGTGCCTGTATCAGTAGAGAAGTCAAGATGTGTAACTGTGGATGCAGAAAGTGAACCATTTCTGGATTTACCTTGTGTTGGTTCTGAACAAACTTGTCAAAAGAACACTGAAGGCATGAAAGATGTAGCTGTGACAGCGGATGATTTTCATAAACATGTCAGAAATGAAAGCTCAAAACAAGTAACTGTTGCTGATGTTTTATGTTCTTCCTGTAATCAGCTTCTTATTCAGCCAGTGGTTCTTAACTGTGGCCATGGTAAATTACGTGACCTATAATCTCTTTGTTTTTTAAAATTATTTGTGCATCAATGTATCAAAACTTTTACTTATGGCATGCTATAAATTATACTCGCTGCAGTTTACTGTAAAACTTGCTTGGAGCCATTGAATGAAACTTTAAAATGTCAAGTATGTCAAAGTCCACATCCTTCAGAGTGTCCAAAAGTGTGTCTGGAGTTGGATCATTTCTTGGAGGAGCAATTCCCAGCAGACTATTTGATGAGACGAGAGTCAATACACCATAAGCTCATAAATTGTCAGAAAGATGAAACTATAATGAGTAAGTTAAGCATGCCCTTCTTTCACCATCATTTGTTTTGGTACAGATTTGATCATTGAAGTAAAACTGTTCACGGTGTTCAATCTGCATGATTATTGAACGATTACTTGAGTTTAGAATGTGGTTATCTTGAGTCAACCTTTACTGTGCAGTCTTGTGAGTATATTCTTTTGTTTATAGGACTATGGAATAATGTGCCAAAATTTCCTCTGCCCACTCGTCATAAATATTATTAAAAAAAACATCTTTAGAATTCAGCAGGGAACTACTTTAATGTTCTTGAGTTAGATTACTAGCTTCTATGGTGGACATTTAAGGTCACAATTCCTATGCTCATGGCGGGGAGTGTGTGCATGTTTATAATATGCATTCTTTAATTTGTTTTATTTATGTATAATGCTTTAAATAGTTGTCCTGATGATTTTGTCTGTTGCCATCAAATTTTATATGTTTCATATAAATAATTCAATATTCAATTATGTTTATACATGTTTGGCAGTGCTAAACATAGTATTATGATATGCCAGGGGCAGAGAAACAATTAAATCGTTAATTCTAGTTAAAGTTTCTCATGCCTATGAGATGTGTAGAGGAGAAGACTACTTTATCTTCCCCCGTTTTTAGCAAAACATAGGACCATGAATGACCTGTTGATGTACTATGTAGTCGGTAGATGGTGCGAGATTTGAATTTCAGTATTATTTTTTAATTTCAATGGAGAAGTTAATTCTGAGTGAGGTGGGACGTCTTCGTCTGAATCAGTTTGTTACATGATTCTGACTGCAGTATTTTCAAATGGATACAGTTAACAAAGAGCAAGAGGATCAAGGGAAACAAGGGAGCAAATCCTATATGAAGTCTAAGATTATTGACATCAATGCACTTGGTCATGGCAATTCTTATGTTAATGCTGGAATTGGTTGTGATTCATGCGGGGTAACATGTTAATTATCTGACTATTTCTTGTGTATTTTAACTTAATTTTTGGTGGCAAGCCACAGCCTCTCTTTTCTTCATATCATTATGTTCTGTTGTCCAATACTGTGGCATTGGCTATCTACTAACCAGGAATGGTGCTGAGGTTAAACACATAACTTTAATCTTTCAGGTGCATTATATGCTAATTGCAAAGCAGATTTATATGTGCTACCTATTGACTTCTTTTTGGACTGAGGTTGATTGTCATATAAACAGCAATATTTCACTTATTTTTTAATTTCATGTTGTTCACGGAAACGTAAATTATTTACTTGATTGTGTATTGTTTTTTGTTTTATCATATAATCTAATATTGTTTTAAGCTTACAAAGCAGATTTATATGTATGCTATCTATTGATTTCTTCTAGGGCTATTTTCACATAAGCTGTTAAAGGCATAGACTAGATTGGGTAAAGTTTAGTATTTTTGTGTAATCTTATGTACTTTTAAATCTTAAAAGGCTCTTGTAAGAAAATTAAGCATGTCTTGTTTCCATGATATATCTATCTGAATAGTGAATGATGAATTCTGACATTTCCATGTATGTGTTTATTTCTCTTATATTTTCAGATGTTTCCTATAATTGGAAAATGGTACAGATGTATGGCTTGCCCCGAGAAAGTGGGATTTGACCTGTGCGAGGGCTGTTATGGTACCAAATCGAAGCTTCCAGGCCGATTCAACCAACGGCATACAGCCGATCATCAGCTGAAGTTAGTACAACCTGAAATGATACACCGTATTGTTTCGCAACTTATGGTTGACGATGGTCCTGTTTATCCCGTGCCTTCTGATGATGAATCTGACAGAAGCCTAGAAGATTCACCTTCCACTTCCTGAAACTATGAGGTACCTTTCTGTTTCACTTTAGGTGAGTTTGCAACGTTTGCTCATTCCTTGGGAGGCAACTGCCAACGATCTAGATGTACTTGAATTCAGGATGTTTTTTGGTAATGATTTTTAACGTACGGGCAGTTCACAAGGATTGTTGCTACCAATCTATTCCGAACCACATCTTTTTCAAAATTGAAAATTTTATTATTTTCTTATAATTTCCGCACCCATGTTAACTCGGGTTTCCATGGAAAATCACAATCTATGATCCGGGGTACATTGGGCAAGCTTAGACTCTGGCTTGTTGCACACGAGTGAGATAAATCAATTTTAATATTTTCATGATTTCCTTCTTGATTGTTTTTTCTTAACCTTCTCTTTGTAGGTTGAAAGTTGTGATGCATTTTGTGATCGACGTATTTCTTCCGTCACAGTGAGAAGGCTGGATATAGTTATCGGTGAAATATTAAGCTTTTTAGAAAAGTCCTATTGATAAAAATTGCAGAAATGGATATACTGGGATGGATGTGTGGTAAAAGTTCGGAGATTAGTGCCTGGATAGTGTTACAAATGCAGTTGAAATAACATTTAATAAGTATAAGATTTGTGGAAAAATCATTTTAGATGTTTCAGGCATCTGAAACAAAATCCCTGAGGTGCAGTTGCGAGGAGATTTATTTACAATTTGCAATTCTTGAATGCAGAAAATAAGATTTGTCAGAACATTTACCCAAATCTCACAAACAAAACGTTCTCGGAGTGTTGATGACACTGAGTTGTGATTTGTGAATAGCAACATTATCCCGAAAGAAATGTACTCGTAAAAAATTGGTATTCTAGTTAGCTAAAACCTTCCCATGCATTAATTTGTATATATTGATCATTGTGCAAGTTTTCAAGGAAAATTCTTTGAAACAAATGCCAAAGTGAAACGATGATGATAATCTCTGACCATTGTTGCACATAAACCAGCCTGGTAGCCCAGCATATGTGACCCTATAAATAAGAAACATGACAAAAAATAGTTGGAAATTTGATTTTTTTTTATATTCATTTTTTTCACTTTCCAAATAGTCCTAAACGACAAAATAAAAAATTTGGTAAGTTCTTGTAAGAACCTAGTAAAAGTTAATCTTATATTCAATATCCATTAGGATAATATCTAGCATATTAGTGAGAATATGTTTATAGATCCTTAGTTTTGATTAATTATTTTTAAATATTTTTAGTCAGTTATTTTGGAATATAATCGAGTAATTACCATCTTTATTTATATTTACAATATAATTTTTTAAACAAAAGTCGATTATCACACTCAAGTTATATGTAATTTAAGTGGTACAAGTCATAGTTGTAATTTTCTTTTTTTTTATATTAAAAATTCTAAGAGTCCACTTCATTGCTTGTCAAGTCAATTCAATGAATGATTCTATATTTATTGATTTAATAATTGATTGACTAATTTTATTATAAAAATTATCAAAATATATTATTTTTAAAAAATAATTAAATTAATATTTTTAAGTAAAATAAATCATATATTTATTAGTTTTAAGTATTAAACTAATATATATATTATATAATTTTTTTTATTTTATAATTAAAAAATATATAAATATTTTTAAGTCGACTTAGCTCGAGTCTAAATTTTAAAAATTTAAATTATACCATAAATATTTTTTTTATCAATGTTAAACACAGCTTTTTTTTTTTTTGGGGGGTGAACAAGCACCGGTGGAAAGGCTGTAGCAGATGGTACAAGGAAAGAAAATAAAAGGAGGTAAGGGAGGCGAGCTCTGAAGCATGAACTACATTCGGAGATGTTGGGATTGGCGAGGATTCTCTGATCCAAGCTCACGTGTGTGACGACAAGCGCCTCTCGAAAGCTGCAAACACTGTGCACAAGTCTCCCTTGTGACTCCCCCCCAACCCCACCACCAAATTGCCTGCGTCCGATGTTGGGTAGATGTACATCGCCGCAGACTTTGGATCACAAAACCCTCTTTCGTAACTGTTGTGATGGAGAGGGGGCAAGGGCAATGCATACAGCATTGGATTCCCTTCACCGACTGATCATAATTGATGCCCCCTTTTCTTGCTGACTGGGGAGGAAGTCGGTAGGTGTATTAAATAATGAAGCTTTTCTAAACCTGGCTATGACTTTGCAGTTATTAACTATAAGACTTTTTTATTTATTTAGGGTTTGGTATAATCAGATTTGGGTGGATGGTATTTTTTTACTTTCATCAACGTTTGCCAAATATATATAGTGATATACGCAACATAATTTTAAATACTATATCATATTAACCGGGCATCCTACCTCCGGTATACCATGCCGTCTTTGAATCGAGGTATTATAACCGGTATTAATAAAATATAAATGAAAAAATATATTTATAATATTAAAATTTTGTTGAACCCAATTCGACTCGATTAAACTAAATATACCATCTTTTGACTTGCTGTAAATGCGGTATGAAAACCAATATGAAAACAGGTAAGATATTTAAAACTTTAATGTGTGCATCGATTCATTAAGTGGGTCGATGCAATTTTGCCTAATTAATGTTGGCTCATTTGATTTTAAGTTTGATATGAGTCAATTAGTATTTTTGAGTTTATTTGAATTTGAGTTGAGTTTATACCACTTTGATTTGTGTATATCAATGCTTTTGTTCGGTTTAATTTATACAAAAATTAATTTTAAAATCAAAATATCTCAAATTAACATATTTATGCATATTATAATTTACAATTATTGTTATATCAAGTTCTTTATTATGATTTTAATTGAATTATAAGAAGGAAATTTAATAGTGAATATATAGGTCAAAATCTTATATTTTAGATAAAATATCAAGCCTCAAGTAGAGCTAACTCACCAAACTCAAACCCACCCATGACTCAGTTTGAATTCGAGTCCAACTCTGAATCAAATTTTTTTCTTGATTCAAACCGAGATTAATTACACTTTAAACGATATTTTTATTTGCATCGTGCAATGAGCAATCTTCTAATGTTGATTTTCCACGGTGTATAACTCCAACCAAGAAGCTCTAAATAAGAAGAAAAGGGAGGAATTGGTCTTGGGTGCACAATCCACTTGGGTCTTTCTTTCTTCTCCTTCAAATCTCTGCAAGTGGAGTTGGTCTTCCATGAACAACTTTCTTCTCGTTCTGGATTGCTCTACGACAACCATTTGGCTTGACTATGGTGACCCAAAATTTGTTCATTCACCCAAGTTTTTGGCCGCATTTTATGATTATATATTATATATATTAGAGGACTAGCTAGTGATCTCTTCAATGGCATGCTAGACTCATTTTAAGAGAGAAAATACAAATGCACTTTTTGTGCGTATATAGCTATATACTGATGATACCAGTATGACGAGAAGAAATGCAGTAGTTTGGTTTTGATTAGTAAGGGTCTGGGTTTTTATGTGATTCAGTTGTGTTGCAAGTTAGAAAGCATTCCTAATTTCAAGATAAAGCTGGTTGGAAGCCTTTCAATGAAGTTCATCACCCTCTCAACAAATGGCACTGCATATTAATACACATAAAAATACCTTTTTCATATTAACGGATTTTACTGTGCTGCGTTGCATGTGCAGTGAAAGGAGAGCCGTTGGATTTGATCCAACGGCTCGCATTCATCTTACCCCAGCATTGCCCGCTGCCCGCCAGAGGATTATCACACGTGTCCCGATAGGGAGCAGCAGTTGGGGGTGAGCCAGGGGCGGTGGGCAGCAATTGGGAGTGTGGGGAGGCGCGGTGGCTGGCAGTTTGGGGAGGGTGGTGATGACAGGGGGCAACGGTTGGGGGTGAGCCTGTGGGGGGGGGGTGGCAAAGGGGTGTGAATAAATGAAAGCCACTGGTTTGATCCAGAGGCTCTCATCGGGTGCGCTGCATAGGTGCAAAAGCTTGCAGCACACCTATTAACTATCTTTACAATAATAATCTATTTGGATTGTGAAAATGAGAAAATTTTCTCATACTTTTGATTGTTTTGGTTCACAAGAGAATACGAGAAAAATAAATTTATTTCATAATTATTTTTCCATAAAAAATTAAAAGAAATGGGAGATAGCAGTGATAATATTTTTTTTACTTTTTTTTTACGTCCACTTTTATTATTTGTCTTATTATTCGAACAGACTAAAAAAAAATTAAGATGATTTAGGCTTCATATAACTTTTAAGAATAACACCTTTTATAATATAAACCTTTTCTAATAGGTCCTACATAATGAGGTGTGTATATATTAAAACTATAATACATTAATAGGAAGTAGATAAATTTTTATCATTTTTAGATATCAAAATGACTTACTTTTAAATTTTTAAAAAATATATACACTTGTTTAAAAGTATTTTAAAATTATTTTTTTACAATTACTTTCATAATTAAGATGAATGGGTTATAAATATTAAATTGATTTAAATTTTATAACTACCCTGATTATTTATTTTTACATTTATTTATGTGGATTTTAGGTAGTTAGATCCACTATATTACTCCAAATAAAAAATATAGATATGAATAGTAGGTCATTTATATAAGGTCCTATGAAGGTTAGTCACTTTTAATAACTAAAAAACCCTACTTCCCTCAAACTCGTAAATTAATCAGCTACATTACGATTAAAGCCGTCTATTAATTAAGATAAAATCTCTAATTAAATAACTTTATTTAATATAATTTATATATGATCCATTTATAAACTATGAATGGGCCTTTTTACACAAAGCATCATATATGAATTTGAAAGATCAAATCCTCTATTTTCTTTCATGTCTCTACTATTAATATTAAGGAATTTGAACATACTTTCTTATTTTCATATATTGAAAGATACTATAATCACTCGCGGTTATTTTAAGTTATCTTTAAAAATAATTCTTCTTCTTTTTTTTTTTAGCAATTAGCAAAATCACTTCTCAATTCCAAGACCAACATTGTACACATTCACATTTTTAATTTAGTGCTTGTCTTATGATCTTAACCTCTTATGCATTGGGCATCAGATGATACTAAGCTTTACATGAATTTGTTTATACTTGCAGCGCCGCACTTCTTGGATTCATGCATGCAACCAACACAACTAGACGCCAGAAGAAGATGCTCCCCGGCAACCCTTTTTCTTGCAAAACAAAATTTTGGGTAGGCTGCTCGCCTGCTCCAGATTAGGATTGTAAAAGAGGAATCAAGCTCCAAATAAAAGTTTTTTCATTTCTTGAGAAAAGCATTGTTCTTTAGAAAAACGAAAGAGCCCCCCTCCCCAAAAAACACTAGCTAGCAAAGAAGCTTTGCTCAAGAAGAAAAGGTGCACTCTATGATGCCCCGGTGAGAATCCGAAACTTGGGCAACTCACATTTTGCTAGTATTGGTGCAACCTTCTCAGAGATTCCCACATTAGTGAGTATATCTAAGGTTAGACACTTTTTTCATAGCAAGATTCAATGTCTTTCCAACAGCCTGCTGCCTCTCTCTTTCTCCAATTTGACATGCTTTCAGGGATTTGATTTAGTAAATACTGCACCAAATCTGGTCTAGGAGTTATTTGATTGGTTTAAATCTTTTAAATTAAAAAAATTAACTTAATTATTATAGTTAAAAATTTTAAACATCATCAATTATAAAGATGTAAACTTATCAAACAGGTGCTACAAAGTGTTCACTGTAGGAATGTGGTACAACAAATTCATGGCCATTTTCCACATCTTATCTTTTCCTTGGTTCCAAAATTTTGCATAATCCGTGCGTTTCAATCTGGGAGGACACAGCATTCACCGTTTGCATTTGTACACAAATGAAAAAATATTTCACCCCATGCACCTGAAATTAGGACAGTTCATAGAGACAAAGCGCAGATACAAGCAGGAAGCTACCAAAGAGGAGAGGGCCCATGAAAAAGCCTGAAATCAAGGGGGGAGCAGAGAATGGAGCTGCTACTCAATAGTTAGTACGGGGACGGTGCAAACAGATTTGCTTCACCTTTTTGGTCTTTTGCAGGGGTGATGAATGATCATGCAACTTTTTTTTTTACTGCCAAAGAGAGAATAAGCAGGATAGAAACAAGAGATCAGGTGTTCTTAAGAAAAACCTGATTCGGGTTTGGTGCATAGTAAAGCACACCAACACAAGTCCCCATGACAGGGTAAAAGGAAAGAAAAGAGCGTTCAGTTTATAATGAGTTTCAATGCTTTCGAGTGAAAGGTGACTTCTCTCCATTAACACGGGGATGGATGACTTGAAAACTGTGATCAATGGTGCCTGTTGTCTCCTTGTTGGGGAAGGAGGGATTGAGATTTTTGAGAGTGGTTTTCCACCTGTGCCTCTCGTTTCTAGTCCTTGTTAATTACACGAGAAAAAAAGGCACTGGAAAGAGAATTGTCCAAAACCCAAAATTCTTTTTTTAAGGACAGCAACAGAGAATCCAAAGCTTTCCTGCAGCAGAGGTGCCCATTTCCATGGTGTCCCTGGTTTTGTCATTTCATATCTCGCGAGTTGGAACTTGGAGAGATTGCAGTGGTCACAATCAGGGTGGATGGAAATGTGGGGCTCTCCGGCGCCATGTTTGCCCGTTAAATGTAAAAGCCATTTTTCGGAATAAGTAACTAAATAAATCAAGCCATTTTAAATATGAGGTAAATTAATTAAAAAATAGAAAATAGCCAAAATAAGCAAGTTTTTTTTCAAAGTAGGAAAAATATAGGGATAAATCAAAGTTGTGGGAGTAAATTTTGGGAGGAAAAAATCATAAATTTGAAAGATTGTGTCTTTAGTTATCAAAAATATGTGTCAAAATTTTGATGGGAAATAAAATTTTGATCAAGCCAAATTATAAATAAATAGAAAGACTGTTTTTGAGTATTTCATCGAAAATTTGAAAAAAAAGAGATTTCGTGATGACATAATAGATTATAATAATAATTTTAAGTGAAATTATTCAAGATATAATTAAGTTGACAAATAATACATATTTGACTAAAATTTATGTACAAACAAAATAGCGCTAATAAGGTCAACTACATAATTAGCACTATTGTTAATAAAAATAGATTCAAATATTTTATGATTATTATTATAATCCATATCTTTATTATAACCATGTCAAATTTAATATAAATATCAAATATATTCATTGAATTTATGGTTGTTAAATTCGAGACAAGATAATTTAGATAATTATATTTAAAGATATTTAAATAAAATATTATTCCATCTGAATATCTTATATTTAATATATTTTAAAATTATTATTAATATTATATTTATTATATTTAATAATATTATAATTTATATTATTATAAAAAATATCATAATATTTAGATTGGAGTCATATACCATCTGCTACTTTATTACACTTGGCTCCAAATATCGCCCAAGATATATATATATATATATCTTGGGCG
>JAVDBV010011318.1:0-10985 GCA_032619315.1 Piper longum
ATTGCTCTTTTTTCTCATCCTTTCGGACAACTTTTTTCCCATTTTCAGGATAGGATCTGTGAATTTCAAAGCATGATAATTAACCCGGCATCTCAGTTTCTGCAATTCTGTATCCAGTCTATTTGCAAGTCTATAATCAAATTTGGTCAGTTGAACAACCTGCATAACAATAACCGATGCACACATGAAATCACATCTGAAATTCCACCAGTACATATATATAGATAACAAAATAAGCTAAGATGTAAATTCAATGTCAAAGGTCGTGGCTGAACATAAAAAGTAGATATCGCCTGGTCCTCTGAGTTCGGAAGCAAGGAGAATCCCTTATATCATCCATTAGATGTCAACGAGGGGGGCTACTGTCCACTTATTTTTAATGAGACAAATGTTTAGCAGGAAAATGTACTCTTCATACTCTTCTCCAAGGCAAATAAGATAGATGAGAAGAAATGTTTCCCATGGTAAATAAAAGCCAGTTAAGCAAGCATATTTAAATCAAATATCCATTATCAAAAATAAGATAAGTCTAATATCAAGAAAGAGCCGCATACATGTTTTTTCATAAGAACAGGTAAGACACGAGTTTGATAGCATTTTGGTGTGCATTTCCTAGGAACACGCATCCGAATTATTTTCCCTCCCTTTTTGGGGAGCTGCCTTACAATTTTAACGTCGTTTGACAGAAATGATATGAACCAATCAACATCAAAGATTTCATGAAAATCACTGCAAAAAAATATCAAATATTTTAGTGTTGATATATCTGATAAGGACTTAATACAAGGGCAAATAAAAATACCTGGTGTCCTTCCAAAAAGATTTTTGATCCAGTTTTGGAACAACAAGTGTAGCATTAAGAATCCGAGCTGCCACAAGACCATCAGTTATCTGCAGTAGTCCGTAAATATGCAAGTATAAGTTGGGAAGGAAAAATAAATAAATTTTGGATAACTATAGAAAGATTGTGCAGTATATCCACCCCTGAAATAATAGCATCATCTCTAATTTGCAAGTATTAGATATATTTGCTTCATTTATTTAGCTTTCAAACCATTACACACTTATGTGAGTCCTATACAACAAATGTACCTGTAACTTCTAATAAAACAATATATCAGGAGTTAGTTAAATATGGATAATAGAAAACAATCTTTTGTTGTTTAATTATCATCGATAATGTAAGCCATAAATAATGAAGCATCATCCTCTGGGAAAGAAGACAAGTTTAATCCAAAGCTACATAATTAGACGAATATATTTCAGTTTGCAAGAGAGCCATTTAGTTAGATATGCAGATTTCAAGCACAATCGTAAATAAAAATTACCCCAGTCCTCTGTTGATTCAGTCCTCCACTAGTAGAAATCATCAAGTAGCGGTTAGGGTATGTAACTGTCTCAGCATCTACAATCATAATTCATACGTGAAATTCACAACAGAATACACCAATTTTCAGTCTGGTTATTCAACACAATGTTTCCACTATCAAAACATTTGCATTCATAGAGCCAAAAGTGATCATTTTCTAGCATAGTTTCAGAAAACTAGGAAATATTGAACACCTATACAGTAATGAAATATTTTGAATAAACAACAGGAAACAACAGCTATACAAAGGAAAGCCGTACAATTTCAGGTTTCAAGTCATTAACAAGCTAATAAGTTTCTGAATTTTTTTTTCAAAAAAGCTTCTATAAGGCAGTATAACAGTTAGATTCCACATCAATAACAAGCTAATGAGTTTCTTTTTTTTTCAAAGAGCTTCTATATGACAGTATAACAGTTAGATTCCAGATCAATAACAAGCTAATGGGCTTTTTTTTCTTCAAAGAGCTTCTATATGACAGTGTAACAGTTAGATTTCACATCAATAACAAGCTAATGAGCTACTTTTACTAAAAAAATTCTATTATAGCAGTATAACAGATAAGTCTAACATCAATAACAAGCGAATGAGCTTTTTTTTTAATAAAAAGACTTTCTACATGGCAGCATAACAGTTAGATTTTCATCAATGCAGATGAGCTTCCTTTTTTCATAAAAAGCTTCTATATGACAGTAACAGTTAGGCTTCACATCAATGGCGCAAGCTAATGAGCTTATATATTTTCAAAAGACCTTCTAGATGGCAGCATAACAGTTTAGCTAATGAGCTTATTCTTTTTCAAAAGACCTTCTGTATAGCAGTATAGCAGTTGGGTTCCGTCACATCATAACGAGCTAATTGAACATCTTCTTTCAAAAAAGATACAACATGGCAATATAACAGTAAACCTGATTACTTAAACAAAAAGCAATCAATATTCATTCCCCGCGCACAGAACAAGCAATCTAAAGCATTCCGCTAAACAAATACACACTTGCAAACTTCTTGCTGGAGTTGCTGCACCCGTAGAAGAATTTGGACGAACTCGATTTCCAGAGATTCTTCCCAGCACTCCCACCCCTGCCCTGTAAGATCCCCATACAAACAACTCAACAAAATCACATCACATCGGAGGAACCAAACAACACCGATTCAAGCAAATGGTGTACCCACCGGAATCCGAAAAACATCGGCCGCGAGCAGATTCTTTCGCCCATTGTTGATCTCATCCCTCATCTGCAAAAACCAACCAAAATCAGCACAGTAAAAATAGAACGAAGGTTGAGGAAGGGAGAGAGGGAGCGTTACGAGGAAGGAAGGTGGGCGGGGGTCGAGGGGGTGGGGGGTGAGGAAGGAGACGAGGGCGAGGAGGAGGAGGGTGGCGGCGGAGAAGGCGGTGACGGAGGGGACCAGGAACCGCCGGAGGTTGGCCGGGTGGTGGTGGCGGCGTCGCCACGCCGGCGCTGCCGCCATCGGAGGCCGTCGGGGAGGGCTAGGCCGAGCGCCGCCGCGGGTCGGAGGTGGAGCGCATTATCCGGCGGCCGATTCCGGCGGATCGGCTGACCCGGGGCGGGTGGTAATTACGTAATATAACTGCCCACGCACTCTATTTTTGATGGGAATGTGAATCCCAGTCCCATCCCATAATAATATATGCGCTAAACACACTTATGTGTTCAGCCTATATATTTTTTTATTAGAAAAAAAGTTTAATTATGATTTATTTACAAAAAAGATTGTGTTAAGCACATCGCATTTATCAAACAATAATGTGAAATTGTTTTCATAGTATTAAATTAATTTTTGAGTTTCATTTTATATACAAGTATCACGCAATCTGGGTTCTAATTTTTTTCATTAAATAATAAAATAAATTATAATAATTTGATATTTTTAACTTAAATTTTAATCTAAAATAAAGCTTGGGTAATAACTGAATAAAAATAAATTATAAAAATTTAATTTACTTTATTTTTTATTTGAATGCAGCATTTAATTCTCCTTACATATTACATATAATGAGAATATTATGCCTCAACACAAATTACTTTTCCACACAAATTAAATAAACTGTTATAAATAATTTATGTTTAAAAATTGATCAATCGCCTGTGATCAAAAAAACTAACCCGGGAAAAAGTTGGCTTTAGAGTGGCTAGGGGCTCAAATGTAAATACCTAAAGCCCTTAATTAAGTTGAATATTACAAACCTTTCCTTGGTTTTACGCAAAAACCTACCCTCGCTTGTATATAAAGTTCTAATTTGTAGCAATTAAATAAATGATATTCATGTCAACCGAGCGAATGTCATGATTGTTCACCAGAATCGGACACCTCATAAATAAAAAATTTATGACTATACATCACTTCACGAACTATAGTTTCTAATGAAAAATTGTTCTTCTAAAATTCACTTGTTCATACAACCTAAGAACAAATGGATAATAAGCTTTCTTGTACGGGGAAGTGGATGGCAATTGCAAAATGGTTTAAAAAATCATAAGATTTTTTCGCGTTCCTGCCTGCTAAATGAGCGAGTAAGCCGAGCTTAATTCGTGTACGAACTCGGGCCGAATAATTCGAAGGTTGTTTAAACTCGGCTTGAGTTCGAACGAGTTTTCAATATAAATATTCGAGATTGACTCAATTATTTTTATATTATTCGGATTCGACTCGAGCTCGAATATAGTTAAATTGTGTGAGCTTGTTTATAAAGCTCGATTATAAAGTCAAGCAACTTTACCATCTAAGCTATCATACTATATTGTAATTATATTATATATAAATAAATATAACTAGTTACAACTAAACTTATTTATATATATATATATATAAAGTATATCTTAATGTGGGGCAGATAATATTTTTGTTTCAACCTTTAATTAGAATTCTTCGATACAAGAACAATCTAATTTTAATAAAAATACATAAAAAATAAAACACCTTCATATTTACCATTATTTAGTATGTAGTTAATAATATTATTTATTTATAATTTTAAATATATTTTGAGTAGATAAGTGATATTATATATATTATTATATTATTTTATCGAGTAAAGTTCGAGTTAAGCTACGAGTTAATTTTGAGTAGAGTTCGATTTATAACCGAGTCAAATCGAATCAAACACTAAGTTGCTCAAACTCAAATCGCAGGATTCGGATTTGGGAGTGACTCAATTTGAAAGGCAAGATCTTCACTTCTTGCGTACTAAATTAGCTAATTGGGCGTAGATCACTTCGTTTACTGCTTCTCGATTTTCTCGAGTTTACACATACAACGCTACTCAAGGATAATTTTCACCTCGCCACTGCATGCGAATGTCAATCTATTTTAGGAACTCAATTTATTTACATTGGGCTTTCCCTACGTTTCTTTAGTTCAAAGAGTTAGAAATGAGAGCAAGAATCAAAACGCCAGCATGAGCTATATATAAGACATGAGAGAGGGGGGAAACATAAATCAACTTGAACATTAACATCAACACATACTTCAAATACAAGAGGCAAACATACTGAAAGATAGTTCAAACTTCAATCTAAATGACAGAAAGATTTCTTATTCAGTATAGACAGATAAAACACATTCATAAATGAAAGGAGTAGTTCATGGTCAATCAAATATTTCATGACACAAAATCTTGTTATGTGCCTTCTACATGAAAACACAAGGCACTGGCAAATCATGTTAGGACCAGTTTTCACATGTAAATAATAGTAAAAGACGAGTGGCGCATACAGCAGTATATAACGCACAAAACAAACTCACACTTGAAAGAACCGACTGAGATTGAAAGAAAAGATTTGAATGAGATTGACCATGAAACATGAAACAATGAGAAACAGGAATACCTCCAGGTACATCCCGTCCATTTTACCGATTTCATGTATAATATAAAGATCAGTGTCATCTTTTACCTGACTAAAAAAATAACTATTGCAACAATCGTATTATGATAGTGATAACTAATATCAAACAACAACTCTAGATCAATTCAACAAAACACGGGTAGATCTGTGCCTGCAGTTCTGGCAAAGCTAGTGACTCAAAGGATTATATATCTACTTTATACTTCCCAACAGTTGGCCATCTCACTAAATCCGGGCTACCCATTTGCATATCCGAACTTAGATGAGATTTGTACATCTTGATAAACGTGATCACTTCACTCTAAATAGATGGGCTAAGTGGCAAACTGTAAGCCACACTTTCTATAAAAAAGCCAAGTTTAATTCATTTAATAAATTACATCCATACTAACCAAGTAAATCATGGCAGAGAACATCACATGAAAACACATGTATACCAAGTATAGAAAAACAAAAAATTTAGAATCATCAGTTGTGCATAGTGTCCTGCCATTGGTTTACCCTTTTCTCTACCAACTTTCTATTTTTACCACATTCTATCAATGGCTCATTCCCTGCTCATTTTCAAGATTGCAAATAAGTTCCTTCATTCTTCATCTCCCAACTACATGTCTAGCTTTCTCTATAATTCTATCATTTCAGACTTATTCTGTAGAAAACAGAAAAATATATATACGGCCCAGCAATGAGCTGCATGCAACAAAAAGTGCATAAGTTCATGATTAAGCGCACAACCTTCATACCAAAAACAAGAGCAAATTCCCACTTAAGGCTGAAAGCCCCGTTCTAGAAGAGCTCATGACACCAGATTGCCTTCGGCAACCACCACAACCAAAATACAAGGAAAGAAAACCGTGGATGGCATTGTTCTACTCTAACTCGAAGTTCTCATAATGTGACAAAGGTTTGACAACTAAATTGTACATCAGAACAACTAAAATATAAGTAATAAAATTTTAAAATATGCTGATTTTTTATGGCATATATGTTATTAATATTCAAAATAAAAATGTATTTTCTAAATTAAATTGAGTTTGAAGTTTCTAGCTGTATTGAATTAAGTACTTGCTCTATTCATAGTACACTGAGTTATATTGGCAAAACTATTTACTCGAATTTTAAAATAATGAGTACTGGTTCAAACCGAATTGGGCCGAATACATTTTACTCGAGTGCCGGCTTCATTAATTTCCCCTTTTTTTCCTAATCACAAGTCACTTTGCGATAAAGCCTAGTCCCTAATTCAAACTGCTGCAACCCAAATTACAAAATGACAATAATATCCATCTTTATTCTACTCACAGACACCCCACACATTCAACCAATCAAAACAACCACCCTGTGGCCTAATTGCATTCTTAATTATTACTATATTTAATAAAAAAATGGAAAATTTTATATGAGTTATGTCTCATATAATTTGTATGAGTTACATATTTAATTTGATATTTTTTTAATAAATTTCACAAAATAAAATTTATATATATTAAAAATAGGGTGCATGAAGAGAAAGTAGATAAAATTTGGTCTTTTTTAAAAATATTATTGTTATATATTTTTACATTTTTAAAAGATGCACAAATTAATAAATATTTTGAAATTAATTTTTATTATAATTATTTGGATAATTAAATTAAAGGATTAGAAATTTTAGATTCTATTAAAGTTTTATAATTACTCTTATTATTTATTATTTTATTTATTTATGTAATTTTAAAATTATGGAATTTACTAAATTGTTTAAAATAAAAAATGTAATACATATAAGCTATATGAGATGTACCTCATATATATAAGACTCTAGTAAAAATAATGTATTGTCTTCATAAAATAAAATTAAATACATTATCACTAGCTTAATTCCATTAATCTAGCACTTCAAATTATCCGAAACTCAAAGCAATCCAAAAGAAATCAAATAAATCATTTTCCCATTCTTTTGGCAAGTAATGCACATTTGTTCTTCCAAACATAGGTAATATTATGGTAATACATCACATTGAAAATTAATTATAAATTGGTCTTTAATCAAATCAAATTGGAGCTAATTAAAATTTTAACAACATTACATGCAGAGACGCACATTCCCAATTCCTTCCTCCCGGGGAAGCACAGGAGGAAGCACAAGCGCGATGAAAGACCCCAACGACGGAGCCGGACCAATAGCAGACAATGCCGCAGATCAATGACGTGGCAACCTAGCCACGGATCGATGACGTGGCCGAATTTTCAAATCCCGCCCAAACAACCCTGCGATTACGATCACCTACCCCGGCCCAAAACTATTTGCGAGGAGCCCCTCGGATTTCACCTCTTATTCTTCAACGAAGAAGAAGACGACGAGACCTACTACAGCCTCGCCGGAACTACCCCCACCGCCGCTGACCCCGCCGTCTCCGCCGGAAAAACTCAGTTCGGGGAGCTTTGTTGGTTGCTGTCATGGGAAATTTGCGTTTGGTGTCCTTTATTTATAGTTTTTGATGGAGTTTTCGGTGTTGTAGGGGAAGAGATGAAGGGAGGGAAGGCGAAGGAGAAGAAGGCCGATAACAAGTGAGTCTGGAAATTTTTTTGGTTGATTTGTGTTTTGTGTGTTATTGATGGTGGTTGGGAGGTGTGATTGATTTGGGGTGGTGATGTTGTCGGTGCAAGGTTGTCGGTGAAGAGGGCTGCGAAGAAGGCGGCCAAGGATCCCAACAAGCCCAAGAGGCCGCCCAGCGCGTTCTTTGTCTTTATGTATGTGATGATTGCGTGATTCGTTTTTTTCCCGTCCAAATCATTGTACTTTGATTTTGATTTGTTGTTTGTTGGTGAAAAAAATGTTTAGGGAGGAGTTTCGGAAGCAGTTCAAAGAGAAGAATCCGCACAATAAATCGGTCGCCGTTGTAAGTTGTGGTTTCTATGTCAGATCTAGGTTATTCCTAATTTTTCGATTTAGATGCTTTGTTATTGATTTGAATTGTTGTTGTTCTAGGTCGGTAAAGCTGGTGGTGATAAGTGGAAATCGATGAGCGAATCTGTAAGAATTGTTTGAATATTTTTAGACGAATAGTGTATGATTTGTGCATATTTTTTTCAATATTGAGTAGAGATGTTATATGATTAGTTTATGATTTCTGCTTACTTTTAGTAATTTTGGGTAGAGATGTTAGACGATTAGTGTTTACTTTTTAGTAATTTTAAGTAGAAGTGTTGAGCGATATCGAATTGCAGGAGAAGGCGCCTTACATTTCCAAGGCGGAGAAGAGGAAAGCCGACTACAACAAGAGCATGGCTGCTTACAACAAGAGAGAGGTTTGCATTAGGGTTTCGGATTTATGATATGTTCTGTAGTGGTGATATGTTGCTGGTACGACTGCAAAAAGGCTAATGCTTTGATGCTGCAGACCGGGCGATCGGATGATGTGGAAGAGGAGGATGAATCCGACAAGTCGAAGTCCGAGGTGCATGATGATGATGAGGAAAGTGGGGAGGTGAGGGCAGTTTTAATGGCTCTTTAGAATTTGGTGTTTATGTATGTTTTTTGCAGATCTGTACGCTAAATTGTTTGATTACATGTTCACAGGAAGAAGATGATGAATAGGACTTGATCGCAAAGTGATGGAAACAAACAAAAAAAAAGGTCTAGGATTTTAATTTTCATCTTGTGGTAGAATGTTTGCTCAAACAGCTTATCATGGATTGGGCAAAGGCATGAGTTTACACTTTGAAAGTAATTCTTTTTCTTGTGTTGACCTCTCTTGAAATCTAATGGCTGCCATGATTATGATGCCCATTTAGTCTTTTGTCGTTAATCAAATTAGCTGCTCCTATCTAGCATTTACGATTTTTGGCTTTACCTTCGAGAGGGATTGTTGAATGTGGTGCATGGTATTTATCAAATATGTCACTTTGGCACCGTAGTTTGTCTTTCAATCTTTAGCTTTCGTATATACAAAGTAGGCGACTACGTGAATAAGATCAGTTATTATCGGGAAAGGCAATTGGATTTGTGTTGTTTAAATATTGGTATAACTCCGACTTAACTTGTGAATGTGGGAAATTTTGCGTTGTCCTCCAGCGTAACCATTCGGCTCAGCTCAAAGTACAATATAATGGGTTTAAATTATTTTTTTTAAATAGTTAATTAAGTTAAAGATTTATAATTTATTTTTATTTATAAATAAGATTTTATTTTAGTAGATATTAAATGTGAGATTAAATTGAGAGATTTTATATTTATTATGCTCAATGTCAGAAGCGTTGTGAATATTTATGTTAAGGTTTTTTTTTCTGTGATTGCGTTTGTAGACGGGCGGTTCATGGATAAATTTTTGTTGCTTGTGTGTTTCCAATCTGCAAATGTAAATTATTGCGATGTTTTACATCGTTGTGGGACTTTGTTCTTTTACTATTTTAAAAAATGAATAAACGGGGAACTAGGTTCTGTGCCTCAAAACTCACAAGGCAAAGGCAAACCTTGTTGTTCCCTTTGTTCAATCGTGTTATCGAAAGAAGAAAAAAAAATCTGTACCAACATAATGAGTTAATTCACCGATCAAGCATTGCACGACAGCAGCCGCCTATCGAGCATTGCAGAGTGCAAATCTCCATAGGCTTACACTAAGGTACATGTAAAAATATTGGAACATGCGACGTCACCTTCATAACTCATAGGAAATACAATGACGAATAATTTAGGTCATGATAATTCATTTAGGACCTTTTTTTAAAACGAATAATTTGTGAATCTTATTCGTCGATACATGTAGGTATAAAAAGCAGGAAAGAGTGCGGTGGGGGATTCATGCCTAGTAAAAGATATGCAATTTTCATCGGCAAAAAATTGTGCCAAATAGAGAACATGCTCATTGTACTAATTTTAAGTATCATATTCTATATTTTATAACCCTTGCGTAACTTGGTATAATATGTATCACTTTTCATTTAGTACAGTTTAAGCTTTTATACCACTTCATAAAATTTTTATAAAATCCGGGTTTTTTTTCTTGAAAATTTGGGTATTTTAACCGCTATTTATTAAATATTTGATGATAAAATACATTTTTAATATTTAATAAAATAATTTATTCATAAATTTACAATCTAGTTTCGACTTAGTTAGAACCAAATAGACTCCATATCGGCTATATATATCCGATATAATAACCGGTACGGTGTTTAAAATTATATTTACGACTATATAGTTAACAGCACGTGGACTAAATTTATATGATAGGAATCCGAATATATACACACATTTGGAAAGCATAACATAATGATATATTATGAGGAATAAGATCTTTTATTTAGCAATAATTTAATGTTTCGTTGACCAATCAGCGAATCATATCCGCGGCAAAAGCCCATACCCGGTTACGACCCGTCGTCTATGCCCCCCTAAGGTGCCAATAGCCGGAAACACCCTACATCTTCCTCCCCGGCGACCGCCGTCGCCGCCGTCGTAGAGCGGCGGAGCTTTGGGAAGCCGTAGGTTGGTGATGGTGATGATGGTCATGGAACATGTATTCTGATGGTTGCGATGTTTTGGGAATTCTTAATTGGTAAGTGTTTCTTCTAATGATTAGTTTGTTGTTATTGTTGTTTTTGGTGGTGGTGGTGGTGAATGCCTTCGGTGTTTTGTATGAGTTTCATGAATAAAAGTGGTAATTAGCATTCTGTTGTTGTTGCTGGTGGTAGTGGTAGTGGTGGTGGTGGTGGTGGTGGGGGTGATGATCGTTGAGGGCTATTTGATTATATTTTATGGTGTTTT